>VZUI01059695.1:0-16624 GCA_013401135.1 Cettia cetti | reverse complement strand
TTATTTTATTTTATTTTATTTTATTTTATTTTATTTTATTTTATTTTATTTTATTTTATTTTATTTTATTTTTTGTAAGATCTTAAAAACTTGTTACTGCAGTAGGAAATTTCTGAATAGACCAAGAAAGCAAATAATTTACTAGCAATGAGAAAATAGCTTTCTGGGCACTAAAATCAAGAAAACCTTTACTTTCAGATGTGTACTTTATGATGGGTGCCACTAAATGTGTGTATAAACTCTGTTTTCTAAATAAAAGAAACTAGCAGTCTGTTGCATACTGTTCTCTTAATGCCACTTCCATTTTTATTTGAACAAGAGTGCTAGGAAGTGACATTTAAACCTTGGAGTTTGTCATCAAGTACTAATTTTCTTCTTGATGAGAACATCTGTCTGTGGGAAAGGGCAAAAACTTGTTCCAGCAGTTTTTGCATAGGGTATTGAATGATTTAATCTCAAATGGGTGTTCTGATTGTTGGCTTGTCTTTTTTCCCCCCTTCTGTTTCCCATATTATTTTCAAAGGAGTATACTGGGTAAAAATAGATGATGTTGATGATGCAAGGAAATGAGCTGTAGAGGATACAAGAAGTAATTGGGTAATTAATTAATTGTGTTAAGAGTCTTGTTAACACTAGTTTTTTCATGGCAAAATATACTGGCAAATTCTGGTGGAAAGGGGTTGTGATTTTCTTAATATGCAAACATGAATTTCCTGCACTCATAAGTGCCTTAATTCAAATTGAAATCTGTGTTTTCCTCCAAACACCATTGTGTTTTACAATACTTTGGATAAACTTCACCTTCAGGCATTTCTTTATGGTTAGTAACCACCTGAGAGAGGCTTTATCTAGGCTGTGGCTTCATTAGATTGAGAGGTGTGAGGGTAGGCATGTATCCCCTTCTTTTCATTGGAGGGAGGAACCCTTAAAATGGGCATGTATCAAGGAAGGCTGGGGAAGCGCCTCCTTCCCCTTTACAGCAGAGTGTGTGACCAAAATGGTCCCGTGCATGTTTGGAAGTCATTGTCTCAATGTTCTTTGCAGAGTAAACATCAGCTATAACCAAAGAAAAATGGCTGGAATTAGCCAAAATTCCTCCAAAATCTCTTTGGGGCTAGCTGGTATAAGGCAGTGCCAGAGGGAGTTTTGGGCTCTGGGTTTCCAGACAACCTGATTTGTACATTGAACGTGGCAAGCATCACCTTGCTGAACCATGGCCCCTACGTGTTTCATTAAATCTCCTCCTTGTGATGTCTTCTAGGGTAGGGGGAGGTGATGTGAAAAGTTTCCTTCTACAGCTGGTTAACACTTAGCAGTGAGGAATGTCTTGTCTTTAGTGAGAAAAGCCAGAGCTGTAAGAGCAGGTCCTCTCCAGATGAAGCTCTTGTTACAGTTACCTGGCTGTCCTCTTCATACTCTGATTTGAAAGCTAATCTTTATATGCCAAAGGAATAATCATAAAAAGTATGACATGCATCAGTGCATTTCTCTAATTCATCTTCCCTGGAAACGTTTGGACCCTTTTCTGATAGGTAATATGTAAGGAAAGATGACATCCAGGGAAGAGGAGGGCTAAGGCAGCCTTTCTTTTCACTTGGAATCCACAGAAAACAAGCTAATATTTTTGCCTGAAATTAGAAGAAAGGAAAGGTAGTCAAGTTTTAGGAAATCCTTTAACTTGTGAGGCAGAGACTCTGGCCAGTCACTAAAGGTGATACTTCCCATAGCTGGCATGACTGATTGAAGTGACATCTTTGAGGCATTTAGTAAAAGTTTTTGCTTGTTTAGATGCCTGTAACAAAGTCCTTGGGATGTTTCCTGACATGGTGTCTGCTATCTTGTCCCCTCAGTATCTTTGTAAACTTCAGTTGTTGATTATAGAAATCTGTTCACGTGTGCTGAGCTTGTCACTCTCTTACTGCAAGAGATTGATTTATTGATTTTTTGATTACTATTTTTCTTATTATTGCATATTTAACAATTTAACATTTTAACAATAAAACTAAGTAATGTTCTATTCCCAGAGTCTCCAAGGAATGCAACTGTTTCTCATTATGAAGGGGGGGAAAGTAATTAAATTTTGATTATTTTTCCCTTTTGCCCAAATATCTTCACACAGTGCAAATTAAATAAAATTATTTAACCATGACAAGCACTTCTGTCAATTAATCCCTGAGAAGTGAAGCTGGAAAATGTATGCTACACACAAGCAGGCAGTCACACACGGATGCCTGGAAAAAAGAAACCCACCCAGAGGAGTCTAAGACAAGCATGAGTTAATCAGCCCAACAGAGCCATGAATGGGAATTTAAGCAATGGTGATGTCTCTACCAAAGCTGAAACGAGCTCCTTGCAGCTTTTTTTTCTTTTTTTTTTTTTTCTTCCTGATACTCTGAAGAATCTTTTTCCCTTCTGGCTTAATTGCTAGAGATTAATTGAAGTTCACGAGCTCAGTATTTCTAGTAGCCTTTATACTGAAATTTAAGATGGGTAATTTAACTTTGAATTGATTTTTTTTTCCTCTTCAATTTGAGCTTTTAATATGTGCATACTTTTATATTGGCCGCACTTGGGTTTCCTGAATTACAGGCAAGCTTACCAAGAGATATTCATTAGCCAAATGTGTTTATTAACAACATAAAAACTGTCATACTGAATGCCCGAAAACTGGATCCCATTATTAAAAAAGAAAATATTTTAGGCAATTCCAGAGCATTAAAGAAAAAATTTGTTTTGTCTACCTGGATTTTTATATACCTGGTTTCTTTACCTGTTGAAAAACACTTACGCTTTTTGCATGGGCTTCAAGGTCAAGGTTAGCCCCATTTCTGAATTTTAGCAGATTACAAGCCCCACTTGAAGTCAGTGGCCATGTCCCCAGAAAAACCTTGCCTCACTTTTACAGGGAGGTTCTTGGGCATATGGAGGGCCTGACTGACTGTGGGGTGGCTGCTGACTTGGTAAAAGCTATGCCTGTGTCTCTGAGGTGTTTATTTAGGCCTGTTTGCTGTTCATCTTCTTGTATCTGAAACCAGAAATTGAGTGCAGATTGGTCTGAAGCTACTGCTGCAGGGAGCACTATTGACAGTAGTGCTGTGCACACTTCAGATGTATAGAGAGATACTTGTGTGTTGATGAGATATATTTGAAAAGGTAGATTTTTCACGCTAAATTCACATTTGTTCTCATGGAACACAGCGACAGAGGAGGGTTTTTTCTCCTTGGATGAAGCTGTCCCAAGCAATTCACATGTTCTGATAGATAGAAGCATTCGATAGGCTTCCCTGACTTAAGACATCAAGATACTATGCAGGCCTAATTAATTTGATTTTGCACATCATTCCAAATGCAATATAGGGAATTGATATATTTTATCCCTTTATCTATTTTCTGTCTGATAGGATTCTCCTTTCTAGGCAAGACTACTTGGGCTGTGGCAGAGCGGTGAAGGTCCTTGGCTCTGTCAGACAGCATCAGCTGGCCAATACCAAGCTTAGCAGGAGAGGAAAAAGACCTAGACCAGGTCAAAGTGGGGCAACAAGATTGTGAGGGAATGGAGAGGTTTCAGAATTAGCAAAATTCCTATAGCTTTTAATGAAGCAAAGATTCAGCTCTAACTCTCACACAGTTAGACTGTCTGGATTTGTTAGGCAGCAGTTTGCAGCCTCTGATGTTTCCAAGTACAGACATGGCTTTGAAGAGAAAACAGCATCAGCCTGATGGAAATTCAGAGATGGATTTTCACAGGCTGGAGAGGAGCTGGCCAGGTGGCAAATAGGGTGGCAAATAGTTGTGACATTGCTGCTCTGAGCCTCCTCCTTCTCTATTAAGGTTGAAGGTTTTTTATGGTAGCCTGGGGATAAGATGTAGAAAACTGCACATTTAAAGACAGAACATTTTAATATTACCCAAGGGGAAAAAAAAAAAAAAAAAAAAAAAAAGTAGTTCTATGGAAATGAAAGGTTTGATGACCCTTGAGTCAATATTGTTTGAAAGTCACAATCCTTTATGAATTTCAGTCTTTTCTTCCAGGTCATAATAAAAATAGATACTTGCACATCATAATTTCCTTTGGTGAACAGGTTTTTCTGACCTGTTTTTTTTCTGGTGTGGACTGACATTATGGCCCCTCAGACTTTCCAGAATAATCTGCTGTTGATATGAGCCTTGTATCCTCTACTCATTGCATTTTAAGACAGAACAAGGAAACGATGGATTATCTACCTAGAGGGTATAAAACAAGGAATATTCCCTGCTTTTCTAGCTATCCCTATAGTTATATCATGTCTGTTTCATACTCTGCCCTTTCCCATAGCTCCTAACTTTCACTATCTGCAAGTGGAAAATTTTGAGAAGACTGAGCTTGCCCAAGGAGTTTTAGGTTTACTGACCACAGGGTAATAAGATGAATCACACATCCTGCATTTTGCCTTGGGAGAAAAAGGAGCAAGCGTGCCAAGCAAATTACTGGGTGATTTACTTATTTGCAATTCTGGGAGGAAGCCTTTATCTTCATAAATCTCACGTTAGGATACGTTCTGTAACTGTGCCCAGTGGTGATATATTTGTCCATATAAAAATCAGCGCCTTAGCTGTGCACAGGGAGCAGACCTCTGTGCTTCACCCCAGCTGCGTTTGATATCCAGAGTTAACTAGGATTGCCCAGTGTTTATTTATATGCTGAGATGAAGCTCTGTGTTTCATCTGTGTTGCAAGATGCATGGGCTGAGATTCAGCTCCTGGCTGGAATGGAGGGGTTGGCATTTAGCAGGGAGTGCATCATGTGCCAGGTTTTCTGATGGTCGGGTGCATCGCGCTAGGAACAAACTAGCGAAGGAAGCTGAAACACACCGGAAAATGTCACATGCCAGGAGTAGAGGGATGACAGAGAGGTGACCAGTGGTGTTAACTGTCAATATGGCCTTTTTTATGAGAGCTAAGCACAGAGGACTTTGGTTGAAAATCACCCTTGGTGCCTTTCCTGGGTGGCTCTCTGAATAAGAGACAGGAGCGGATCCAGGCCCTGCATTTTCTTGAGCTCGGCCGAATTTCTTTCTGAATTTTCTGCCATTCTAAGAGCTTGCTTCTCCACTTCGTATTGTGGGGTCCTCCTCCTCCAACCACAGTCTCACCTGAGTGCTTGGATGCTTGCTGTTACCCAGTCATTTTCAGACAGTCATGATTTTTTCTCATTTCATTGAGAAATGCAGTAAGGTTATCACCTGCTTTTCTCTGTGCATGTTAGTGCTGCATTCATAGTATTTTAAATTGAATTCTGGACCTTTGGTCTGAAACTAGATGCAAACCACAGCACAAAGGTTTTGCTGATATCAAAGTTTGTCTACACAATCACTGTCAGCAGCCTATCCTTTGGTTAAATATACTGATCAGTTCTGATGTTTCCAATGCAATAATTTCTCTCTGACAATTTTGTTAGCTAAAATTTGAGCAGCAGGACTGCTGACTAAAATAACGCAAAGTTCTTGATCTTGGAGACCTCCTATTCAAAGAAATTTTGGTAGATGATCATTGGCTTGGGGAGATTATAACAGAATTGCTAGGTTCTCCTTTGTCCTGTGCCCATTGAAAATATAAGATGCATCAGTTCACTGGAAAGTATTATATTCGTTCAGAAAAGCTTCTGCTTACAAATGGACTAAGCTTTATAAACAGGCTTGAAGACCCTTGCCAGCTTCTGGTGGGCAGAGGGTAGCACCGGGTATCTGCCTTGGCTATCTTTTTTGCCCAGCTGCCCCTAGTAAGAGTCCACCAACAGCTTGAGAGAGGAAGCCAACACAGAAGATGGGTGCTGCTGGTGTCCCATTGCTGTACTGCAAATCCCTGTAAGGTATCAGTTTTAGCCTCCCTGCACCGTGGCTTTTGCCCAGCTGAATGCAGTTCACTGCTATTTATATCACAGTCCTGTCTGAGGCTGGAGAGGGCTTGCTCCACAGCTCACATGGAAAAATGCAGACCTGCTGAAGGCAGCAAAGTTGCAGCCACTTGCACCACCAAAGGAATTGGTCTTTTGTCTTGTCATCTCTGCAGCCGCAGGGCGTGCTGCTCCTTGCTTGCTTAATTGCCAGTTTAATCAAAACCTGACTCGCTGTTTCAAATATGATTTCTCCCACTGAACACCTCAAGCTGTCTCAGCAGCTTTGTGTGTGTGTCCTGTGCACACCATGAGCAGCTAAAATGTGTGGCTCAGGTTCAGGGTGCTGTGAATCTGAGCACACTGCAGCTACCCAGGTGCTGTGGCTGTGCAGAGATGTTCCCATGCCCAACTCACCACTAACCTTCTTGAGAGGTTATCCCAGCAGGTAGGACAGAGCACATGAGCGCTCATCGGCTCCAGTGCCAAGTCCAGCAGACTGTCTTGGTTACCAGATCATGGGGAGTTTGGGCTTAGACTGTGTTCTGCTTTCATTTTCTAAATGCCCTCCAGAATATACAAATTTTCCCAATGACAGCTCTTTTGTATAACTTCAGGGCTGTCAGTGCTAGTGACTGCGTTGTTGAGCTCAGGGACGGATTACCCAGAGTCTCAGTGTTCACAGGATTTTCAGTTCCATTGAAAAGTATAAAAGTCATCTTGCATTTTTAAGTGGAAAGAGAAGTTTGGAAGTATAGGTCCTGAAGACTTCGAGGCACAGCAAAGAAAAGCCTGAATCTGTAATATTTGTTGTTTCTTGTGGGTTTTATTTTCCTTTGGTTTAAAAGTCCTAGGATGTAATCTCAGGATTTAGGGATGCCGCTCCTGACTTGTACATGCTTGAGATTGAACGTGAAATGTCTTCTCAGCACTGCCTTTTGAGGAATGTCATTCCAAACACCTGAAAAATGAGACTTTTTCACGTATGGCTTTTTTTCTTAGCTGTCCTGGGTGCTCTAAGCTTGTTCTAGTCATTTGTAACCTTTGTAATCAGCTTGACTGGGGTACCTGGGGACAACCTGCAGCCCTGCTCATCCATCTTATAAAGCAGAAAATGTAGGTATTTGCCCTCAATCCACAGCACAGATACTTTGTTGCCCTCCACTTTTTCTTTCTTCTTTTGTTCCCACACCTTAATGAAAATCTTGCAGTGTTTTCTAAACCTCTGCTTATCCTGAGCAGAAAGCCACCTTTGTGTCAAATAACAGGCAGCTTCCAATCTAGCTTCTGATCTTTATGAAACTAATTGGAGATTTTTGTCTGGTGTCTCACAAAGGAAAAGCTTTCAGAAGACTTGCTTGCTGACCACAGGGATATAGGATTGGATACGAAGGTCTCCAACCTGCTGTGAAGGTGTTCTTGTCCTTTTTGTGGATGCATCAGGGTATGGTCCCCTTTCCCCCACCCACCAGGGACCTTTTCCCTGCCTCTGTTCCTCCCCTCTGTCCACCTTCGCTCCTGTTTGATTTGCCTGGAAATAACAACAGTGTGATTCCTCAAATCCAGTAACTTGAGAAGGGAACCCGTAATCTCTAATTAGGACATCCCTGGAGGGAAAGCACAATGAAAGCTTGAACTCCTGCACAGAGAAGTCACCGGTGCCAAGGAGCTTTAACACACTTTAAAATGGAAAACTGGCATAGGGAGCAGCACAGCCACCTTCCTCAGTGGTGTTCCCCTCCATCCACAGGGGCTGTGGAAGGGAGGTGAACTTTTGGCTGAGGCTTGCCCAGTATTCAGCTGCCTTGGGCTTGAGGACTTACAGCTAGATTTAGAAAGCTGAATTTTTACCATTCTGAAGGTGTCACTGCCATGGTGGGGTCACAAGTACTTCCACACTGGAAATTTTCTGTCTGTATTTCTTTATTTAAGCAGGTTATGCTATGAAAGAGTCCCTATGCAGCTAGTGGGCTTCTTTGTAATGCAAGTTACTGGAAGCAAAATATTCTTTCATCAGATGCTTGTGTACGCACAATTCTTGCTGTAGTGGTCACCAAGCCATTTGACCAATGTTACTTGAAACTATCATGTCAATCACAGCTGGAATGGCTGATACTACTGAGACTGAATTAAATCCCAAGGTGCCAACCCAGAAATCATACCTCACTCTGAATATCCCCAAAACCACTGAATACTATTAGATATAACTCTAAAAAAGAAGGATTAAACAGGATTGCTCTATCCTTTCTCTGATTCAGGTAAAAAAAGCCTAAAAATGTGTATCCATCCTGGGCTCCTAAACAATGAGGTGGACCTTACTGGGGCTCAGTGTGAAGCTAATTCTGTAGAAGTTAGAATCCCACATTGGTCAGATACCTGATCAGAAATACAGATGTTCTTCCTTTCTTGCGGCGGTCACAAGAGGATGAAGAAAGAGCTTTGTGTCCCTGATAGAGGCCAGGTTGTCTAGATAATTGAAGCTTGAATTTGTCAGCTTCAGTCTTCTGAATTTGTCTTCAGTCAAGAGATCATTTAAGAAACCTAAATGCAAAGATTAGAGTTGGCCTGTTACAGAAAGTTTAGCTTGAAGTGGTAGTTAGGGCTAGTATATATGAATATGTAAATCTGTATGTTCATTAAAGCAACTAAAGGGTTGTATAATGGGAAGAAAATATTTCTCTTGCATTGAGATATTGGGTGATTGTGTTTCAGAGGTGATGGACTACATGGCTAAGGACAATTTGAATACTGTCTGTTGTAAAGGAAAGCACTTTAAACTAAAGCTGTCTATTAAGTTTATAGCAGAGTATTTTACTGCAAAGAACAGGAGCCTGAAGCATAACAAGCTGAAACAGTTTTCATCTGGGCTGAAACACACAACCTTTTCAGTGTACTTTTCAGATTCTGTCTCATTTTCAGTCATGCTCTATGTTTTCTGTTGTCTTTTGTGGGGGTCTGACAGGCACATCACAAGCCATGTAGTGTAACAGCCTCTTCTGCATGTAACAGCCTCTTCTCCAGCTATATCCTTGGGATCAAGAAATCTGGCAGTGCCTCAGGACCCTTGCCCCAGTGCTGGCAGACAGAGCAGTGCCCCAGCAGACCTGTCTGCTGCCCATGCAGAGGGCAGACATCCAGCATGATTCATACAGGGTAAAGGAGGCTCAGGTGAGAATTAATTTGTATTATTCAGTGAGTAACAATCAGGATCTTATTGTTCTAGGCAGTGTGCAAACTTATAATCAAAACTGTCATCCAAAGGATTACAGTAACATCATAGGAACTAAGATAAGAATAGTCCTGAGACATGCTTGAAGGGCCTTAAGGTGTATAGGTCCCAAATACAGAATATCTGATGCTAAAATATTGTATTGGACCTTGCAGGAAACATCTGGTCTGTAGATGTTTGCTATATGAACCTGTGTTCTGTGCACAGTTATTCAGAAGTCTGTGAGCTGGTGCAGTTTCTGATCCATTGAAAACTTCTGGCCATGAACAAGTAAATAAGTGCAGAATGACAGCATGAAGGGAACAGACAGTAAAATCTTCAATGTCATTCCTGATTTTGTGAAGGATTGAAAAGGGACACAGTGAAGTTTATACAGTCCATAGTTGACTTCACCAGAAGTGAAATTCATAAGCTACAGACTTCAAATCTCTTTGAATCTATAAATCAGCAATTCTGCTTCACAGGTCTTAAAAAAAAAAAAAAAATTAAAAATTGGCCACATTGAGCATGGGTTTCCTCAGGTGGGTAAAGAAAAAAAATAAACATCACAATGTTTTGATACTTAGCTCAAAAAACTGGAGAAAGACCCTATAAACACAACAGCAATCACCAAGTTATAAAACCGTGTTATATGCAAAGGTGAAAAGAGTGCAAAACAACAAAGCACCAAATTGTCTTTGCAAAGCACTTTTGGGCTGCTTGGCATTGCTTCACTTTAGAGGACTGGAGATTTCTGGAGTTCCCAACCAAGGTGATGGAAAGAGATGCTCTTTTACTGACTGTGACAGGAGCATGCTTAATCTTTGCTATAAAGTGGCAAGAGTGCTCTCAGGATTTGGCCATCAAAAATTGTATTTAGAATTGTCACTGATGCAGAAAGGTTACAGATATATTCACAGCTAGGGACAAGGTTTAAAAATACTTTGCTTTTATTTTCTATGGGCTGAGGAAGGGGAAGATGATTCCTAATGATTATTTGAAAAAGAAAAAAAAAATTCAGTAAGGCTTTCTTCGGATGGCTGATCCAGCAGTTTGCCTGTTATTGGCATTGGAGATAAACTCAGGCCTATAAACTCAGCTTCCTATGCTGTTCATGTCTGCACCCAAACTGTATTGACTCTGTCCTCAGTGGCAGTCAAAAAGTCCATATGCAGTTACTATATTTGAATTAGGGAAACTTGTGTTCAGATCCTATATCTGTGTGCAATGGGGAGATGCAAGGGACTTCTGAGACCTTCCTCTTCTTCTCACAGGTTTCTCCGTCCAGCTAGGTTAATGATGAACAGTGCAGCAAAAGTAGACGATCTCCCCTCTTCTCCCCCTTTCCCTGACACTGAACTGAAAACATGGATTCTTTTAGGAGGCTTTTGATTGAGAGAGAAAACATGAAAACAGAGAGGAAGTCTGTCAGAGTTGGATCAATTTGCCCAAACAGCTCAGTTTTTCAGCTGACAGCATTTTAGCACTCAGAGGGGAGTTGTCAAAATCTCTCTACAGGCAGTCATGTCCTTCATGCTGAGAAATACCTTATATTATCTCAAAAGAGAAGAGAGAAGAAAAGGAAAAAAAAAAAAGACAAGATGGCTTAGTTTCCTGTTCTTTTAGGTCACAGAGAAAATACCCACTCTTGTTTCATTTCTTCATCAAGTCATGTCATGTTAATCTCGTTTGCTTCTTGATCGCTCACTTTGAGATGGATCTGTCCCCTCTTGCAGTGTCCCCTGCCCCCCAGCTGAGGCTTGGCAGCAGGCAGGAATGCAGAGCCAGGCAGGCAGCACTTGCCTGTCTCAGGGCTCCTGATGCAGATCAGAAGAAGTGATTAACGCAGTTAGGATGCACTGACCCACTCAGAAAACAAATTACTCGTCTCTTTGCACTTCCTTAATGGAAGCAGTTGATAAAAATACCTGTAATGAAGAAGATGCTTTAATGTTTTATTGTCTGACAGCCCTTTCTGGGCTGCAGTTGCAGTCAGGAATAGTCACAGAAACCTGTGGGAGGTAAGATTTAAGGTTTATGTGGTGTGTTGGCCAGATAGCAATGGAAGATGGAGTTGATTAAGCTGGACAGGAGGATGCAGGTTGGGAGGCAGGGAATTAGGCCTGTGATGAAATGGGGGCTCACAGGAAAAGTACAGGCAGTACCCAGGGAGGTACAATGTGGGAATGGAGTTCGTGCTACACATGCAGAGATATAAAGGTTGGAAAATAAAGGCAAAATTGGAGGGGACATCTGCTATAGGCTATCACAAATGGAGGCAGGCAAGAGTGACAAATCCTTGGACCACATCACGCAGTATCTGAAACCACGGGACACTTCAATTACCGACTCCAGGCTGGTGACTCACAGATCTACCTGTCTGCTCTGGACGTGTCTCCTACTGCATAATCCAGCATCTCAGCTGAATTCTCTGACAACCCCCCTGAATGCTTTGCCACTGAAATTTAAGCTCAGCATGGCAAGAGCTGCTGCCTGATTTCTTGTTCTCCCCCACTGCTCCCCTTTCTGCATGAACAAGAGTGGCACAAGTAAGAGAATGACAGGGCTGTGTCCCAAGCTCTGCCTGTGAGGAGCTGTGTCCTGTAACGCATTTGGCTTTCATTAAACCCCTTGACCTGGAGTTGCTCTCTAAATTATGCTGGCAGGTGAATTTAAAGCTGTCTGAAAGGCAGTGAAGGAAGGCTGCAATTGGTGGGAGTCTCCCTGAGGCAAGCAGAGAGTCTGGTGTGGGGGTGGAGGGGTCATCCAGATACAATGCCACTACTGTTCCCAGGTGTGGCTTTATGTTACGGTTAAACTGATAGCTGTCCCCATCCCACCCCTGGCTCTTCTATTCTTGCCCTTTGCTTCAGATCTGGCACTGCTGCCGCAGCAGCCTGAATTGCTTCTGTTCACTGGGCCAGTGGAAAGCTAGTAATTATTGTTTCCAGTGGGGCATTTTCAATCAGATCAGCTCTACCTCACTCTCTGCTTGCATTAATTGCCAGATCTGCTCCAAGAGAGGGGATGGGAATGCCTGCCCATGTCGCAGGGGCTAGGAGACTGCTGTGAAATGGTTCTGCTCTAACAGCCTTGGTTAAGAGCTGCACCCAGCTAGAAGAGATGGAGGAGAAAAATAGTCAGCAATATTCCTTCCCCCCAAAGAAAGGGAAAACTAACCCAAAGCAGATCTGATGATGAGATCTGCTGCTCAGCATCTGATAGTGTGAGGTGAGCAGCCCCAAGGAGATACCTTTTTAAAGCAGTATAAGGAATGATTTTGCCCCTCCAGGAGATATACTGAATGGCTTTGGCTGGGTTTTCCCTAACCTTTGCCATCCCAAGTGTTTTCAGGCACACCTGAGACAGAACAGGCTGGGCTTGACCCACTAAGGAGGTTGGAAACATCCTGTTTGACTTCGGGGACAAGAGCAGAGTAAGGACAGCAGGAGCTGGCAGAGAGCTCTTCATATCAGATTCAATCTCTGAGAGGTGGCCAAAAAAATCTCGCTGGGTTTTTTGCTATTCACCTGTGCTAAACCTGCTCTGGGTGGTTTGTGACCAATATTTGTCATCTGCTGCAGGGCTCTGAGGACTGCATTGCTCCAAATCCCTCTGTTTCCTCTGCACCAAAATCCTTCTCCTCTCCCATGTTTTTCAGTACAGGTTACTGGTAAATCGTATTTCATAGCACATCTGGGAGGGGAGGAAAAATTCAATGTGTCATGTTTCTTTAGCCTGCTGGGCAAGCCTTTGGGGAGATAAACTCAAAAAATGTGCAGCCCTAGAGGTCAGGTCCCTGCTCTGGGCACTGGGGAAAGCTGCCTGGATGCAGCCTTCCTGCATGTGCTGCCATATTGCAGGGGGTGGGGAACACAGAAGATCTTTAACACAGTTTAATTATCATGGCACGTGTGAAATATTTCCCAGATTTTCTAGTTCTTCTTTTTTCCTAGCCTTTATATCGGACTCTTGTAGCACAGTGTAGATTTTGGGCTGTGCACTGCAGGATGCCAAGCATCATTGGAGTCAAAGTGCTGCTAAATCAAATGTTTTAAGTCCTTAACAGAAGGATGAGGTTCATCTAAAGACACAAATTACGATGATCACACATCAAAATGAGGAATCTTGGTGTGACTGGAAGAAGCTCATTCACCTCTGACTTCAGCTTGAGCATGACTTTCTGAGTCCTAAATACTTCTTGGAAAATACATGTCTGCCACTAGTGAAAAGTTTTCAGTTGTTTTACCTGCTCAGTTTTTAATCCATTCCCTTGGCATTATTTTTGTCCTTTTCTCCTGTAGCTCAAACCTAGCCTTGGTCCTTTCAGGTAATGGCTGTCACATGAGGGACAGCTTGGTTCTCAAAAAGCGTTATTTTGATTTCCTTCCTCTCATGGTTAGGGCTGTTGTGACAAATTAAAAACAGGAACAGTACTACCTCAGAAAAGTCTAGGCCAACCTCTGCTCACACAGGCACACTGCCAGATGTGCTTTTGGATTTGCATTTACTCTAAAATATGAGATGCGTTTGTGACAGGGACTTAGCCAAACATCTTCACAGTTTACCCCTTTCCACGCATTCTTCCTTGAATGTTCTTCCTTGCATCCAAGGTCTTCTTTGCATTTGACAGCTGCCTTGACTGAGCCTGAACTTTGCTTTAGTACTGGGAAACTCGGCCATAGCCCATTGAGGCTGCTGGTGTTGGTGCTCTCTGTTTTCAGAGGCAGATGTGACCAGGAGCCAGCTGTCTCTCATGGAAGCCACACTGCAGGTACCCTACTTTTTCCTGCTGCAGTGGCTTTAAGCTGGTGGTAGTTCCCAGTAAGAAATGCAAGAGGCAAAATGGCAAGAGAGCAGAGATAATGTAGTCAGAGAGTTCCTCTTGGAAAAGAGGGGTATTTTTTGTATTCAGAATCATCCACGGCTTCGAGGGAAGGACAGGGAAATGACCGTGGGAGCGAGGGAAGAAGAGGGAGCACGTGAGTTACTGCTATCCTGAGAAGTTAAAAGGGCATTGAGAGATGAAAGAGAGATGTACAGATGAAAGAGAGAGACTCCATAAAAGGCCATGAATAAATGAGGCAGTGGACAGAATTCGTGCTAACTCTGACGTGTCTGAGGAAGAGAATGGCTTTATAAAAGCTTTATTTAAAAAGAAAGCTTTTAATGTAAAATGGAAAAGGGTGGGCAGTGAGGGAATGGTGTTTTGTAAAGATAGTCATTGATGAAAGGCAGGAAAAAAGGCTGCCCGAAGAAGTCTGAATATATGCAGAGTAATAGATCTGAATTAAATTTGTTTAATGGCATGTCAAAAGAGTTTGTTAACAAGCCCACCAGCTTTTTAATTTTCGCTTTTCATATGTTTTTATATATCCCTACATATTATGGGATTCAAAAAGACTGATGAGGGGAGAAAAAAGTACAACAAAAAAAATTAACTAGTTTTGAAAATTAAAGAGGATGAGAGTGATAATCCTAGAAGTTGCCCTCCAACAAGGTGAATGTAGTCCTTAGCTAGATAATAAATTGTATTTTTTTAAAAATCCTGTTAACAGTTACAGAATTACATAAATGTGCCCAAAAAGTAATGTTGTATTTTATGGATCAGATCATCACAGACAAACTGGACTGCTTTTAAAACTTACTTTTTTCAGTTACATGGGGAAAAAAAAAGCCGCGGCATGTAAAGAATATTTTATCTGTAGAGATATTAATAAAATTGTCACCATGCTTTTGAGGACTTTTCCTCAGAATATGTATTTTGTGTACCTAGCATGTACCTTCCTATTGTTATTAAAAAAAAAAAAAAGGTAGAAATATGTGAAAAATTGAAATCAAAGGCTCAGAAGTGGATGTGTGATTTCATGGGTATTAACTAATTAATGATGCAAGCAAATGGACTAACAGATGAGGGATTAAATCCATGGAGGTGCCTGCATTCAGAGGAGCAGAGAAGAAGGGGTGTAGGAGAGGCAGTACCTGTGAACATGGGTCATCAGAAATACCAGCACAAAATGAAATTAAATCCTCTGCATGAAATGCTGACTAGGTTGTCTGAAAAGGATCTTGGGAACTGATGAACCTGTGGAAGACAAAAGAATGCTAAAAGAGGCTGGAAAATGGGTGGAAATCTGAGTAATCTGACATGACAGCAAAAAAGTGTGTTGCTGTGATCACCTCTGGATAAGGACAGCAAAGAAAGGAGACTCTCATCTCTTGAGAACAAAGAGTTTGAAGCATGTTTGTTTAAAAAAATGTTTCTCCTGGTGGCTTCTCACTGCTGCTGCTGGATCTGAGTCAGGTGTGGGGCAGAACTGCAGTTCAGGTGCACATGGCAATGGACATTTTACGCTTGAACAATCAAGTGTCACCAGCACTGGAAATTTGGCCCAGGATCAGGAAGAATGCCTGCCCTCTCAGGTGCTGCTAACACTGGGTATGCTTCCAAAAAGGATCAGGAAGAATCAGTGGTTTTAATAGATACACAGATGAGATGTCTTTGTTGCCATTTTTCTTGGTTATTCCATGCATTTGCAGCCTTTTGCTGTAGTTTTATATCATTGCATCTGTAGATCACTAAATCACTTAGAAGCAGATTTTTGAAGATGTGTGGACGTTTATTTTCTATGAGCATCCAGATCCCTTTAAAAAAAAAAAAAAAAAAAATTAAAAAAAGAAATCCCTTAGGCCAAGCTATTATGTTTCCTTCAGTCTTCACAAAACATTATCTTTGTTCTTCTAAGTTATTGGCTTTTTAAAATGCATTGTATCTTTCATGTGGCAAACCTGAAAATAATGGCCATTCAAGCACTTTTTCTAATTCACAAACATCTTTCTCATTTCCTCTACCTGAGGAAGGCATGTCAGCAGATAGGCTTTCAAGGTCATATCCATATTGCTGCTCCAAAAATTGTTTCTACCAAACATGGGGTTGGTTTTTTTACACATCGTCACTGCACATGCAGGTGGCCTGGCTGTTGTGAAGACTGCTGGTTTGTGGCTACCTGTGCCACACCTGCTGTTTGCCCTGTCTCACCTGAGATGGTGTTGGCCAGACCTGCATTCCTGTGTTGTGATGCAAGAAAAGCAGGTCAGGGATGATCCACAGCTGTCTTTCAGCCCTCACAGGGGGTGCCATAAGGCACAGGCCTCTCTCCAAGCAAGAGGGATAAAGGAAATGGAACACAACCTGAGCTGGTAGGTACGAAATTGGCAACTTCATCAAACATTACTTTGATGATTACATTTGATTGCTGTTTACTTTTTACCTGAGAGCCAGCTGCAGAAAGAGCAGATGGTTATAGGCAGGGTGGGATAGGGAGAAGGACACGCAAGCTGTTACGAAATGAGGCATGCTCAACTTCCCATCAGCAACAGAGACATCTTGACCTGTGGTATTTTGTCAGAAGTCTTCTTTCTTTTTCCTGCACCACTGTCAGTTCAGACTCAATGTGCAGAGAAAACAGCTGAAGGATTGGGGAGACAGGTATGGAGGGTTGGAGTGTTTCTGCCTTTTTTTTTTTTTTTTTTTTTTTTTGGGG
>VZUI01059693.1:0-13384 GCA_013401135.1 Cettia cetti | reverse complement strand
ATCTATCTATCTATCTATCTATCTATCTATCTATCTATCTATCTATCTATCTATCTATCTATCTATCTATCTATCTACATAGATGTTCTCACACAGGGATGCTGTATTTGCTGTCTCAGGCATAGTGAGTAAACAGAGACAGCCTCACTAAATTCTGCCTCCAGTGAGTGAACGGGTACAAAAAGTCTCGCTTCAGAAAAATCACTTGCTTTGAACCCTTTTGGGATAGTGCAGAAAGCCGAGTATCTCCTTGTGGGTTTTTTATCTTCTTTTCTTGGTGTTAGAGCTGGGATTAATGCACGGGAGAGACACAGTTTTTGTGTCAGTTGTTTATTAATTCTTATCTGTGTTACAGTCTCACGGGTTGTGATTCCTAGTTAACAATGTAGAAAGTGGCTCTGCCTCTAACTCTTTTCAAGGTCTTTTAAGCACTATTCGTCCAATAACAAGATGTCATCTATATTATTTATATTTTCAACCCAATAACCAAATACTGAAGGTCTGCAATGGAGATGTTTTCACCCAGTTAGAAAAATCCACCCAAACCCAAGAAGAAGGAGGTGAAAGAAGTAGAACTTAGCCTACGACCTAAATCCTCCATATTGCTTTATATATATTACTCTATACTAAAATCTTAAAATCTAAGTTTTCCACCCTGTGAGATCACACAATTCTATTCAAACTACACACCCACAACCCCAGTGCTATCACTCAATTTCAGAAGCTTGTTCCACAGCCCCAGGTCAAATGCAGTGCTCACCTGAGGGTGATGACTTATCAGGCTGACCTGAAACAGAGACTGCACAGAGCTAGAGAATTAAGTAGGTATTTATTGAAAGACCGCCAGGATTCACCTGGGGCAGGACAAGAGCCTGGCCAAGCCTGCACCCAGTGTGAACTAAGAATGGTCACAGAATGGCTGACTGGTCACAGCGCCTTACATTTTTGTAAGTTTTGGTCCATTTGCATATTGGGGTTTAATTGTACAATTACAGCTCCAGCTTGTGAGGTCTCATTCTTCTTATTCCTCTCTTCTTTTTGTGCTTTCGGGCCTGAAAGTTGTCCTTGGTCTTCAGCAGGAAAAGGATTTGTTTTGTCTCCCTACTCTCTGAAGAGAGCTGAGTGACACTTAATACAAGGCTCAGAACCACAGCCCTAGGCAGCACAGAATCTGAAAATGTGAAAGCTAAAGCTTAAGGCATCAAGGGTCAGTGCCTTTTAGCACAGAAAGCCTGAAATTCTCAGCTTCCAGTGTTCCAATATCTCCTTACAGGAGCTGACATTCTGCTGCCCTGCTCGGTGCACGCTGGTGGCAACTTGCCAAGAGACAGAGCCTGCCAAGCCACGGGAAGCAGCAGGACTTTCTGCCATGTGAAAGAGCTTGCTCACTAAGAGAGAGCCTCTTGTTTTCCCAAAACTCTTGGAGCTGCCCTCCTAGCAGGCTTCCTCACAGAGCTTTCTCAGTAGGGCAGAAGCACTACTATTTTAAATTATCACTAGAAGGAAATAGGAGAGGCAGCTTGTCACAATGCCTGCAGCCTCCCTCCTGTTCTCCACACAGAGCTTGTCAGATGGGCTCTTCCATTTCACAGACACTGCAAAAAGCCATAAAGTTTTTCAACCTTTTTTTTTTCTTGCCTGGAGGATATTAATTCTCAAAATGCAAGGGACTTTTCCATTTGGGAACTTCTTTAAAAACATACCTTATTTTTACTAATTATTTCTCTTCAGACTGCATCACAAAGCCCTCATCTCACTCTTCAGATTTTAGCCTTTAAGCTTACAGCATCCCTGGGGCTTGTCCAGAGACTCAAGCAGCATTCCACTTCTCAGCAGGCAGACTATGACCCTGTCACTTACAGATCATGAGCAACCCCATTGACTTCACAGCCCAAAGGATACAGTTCTCATTCATGTGCACCCACCTGAACATGGCTTCAAAACAAAGCATTTTTGCCTGCCAACACAGAACCTCTTCACCATCCTCTGGTGCTCTGCACAGCTGAGAGGAGTGGGCACTCCCAGTAACACCGGCTCAGGATCTTTGCTGATATAACTGCCCAGGCTCTAAGGTTTTTTATCACCTTCTCAAGTACATAACACTTAAATGTCTGCAGTAAAATTAACACTAAGTTAAACTTTTATGGCCTCTTCTAATTTTTCTTTTTTTTAACTGTCTAAAAAACACTCTTCACACTGTAAAACATAGTTCAACTGTGAGCTTTGAGCAAAGCCCACACTCATCTACCAGGGCACACAAGCAACCACATCCTGCAATGCTGCAGCTGCTTGTGCTGAGCTTCTGAGCACCTTCACCTATTTAGAGAATTGAGTGTGCAGTATCTAAAACTGTGAGAAATCAGCAACAGAGTGAAGAGCTGAACAACCTGATGTCTCACAGGAGTGTATGCAGCAGCAGACCTGTCACACTGCAGGTTTGCAGGGTCTAAGCCACCTCCCATTGTCCCCAGAGGGAAGCATCCTTACTGTCAATATCACCCAGCCTATCTTCCATGCTCTGCCTGCTACAGATCATTCTCTCTATTTAGAGCCAATTTTTTCAGA
Source organism: Cettia cetti (assembly GCA_013401135.1). Classification (NCBI taxonomy): domain Eukaryota; kingdom Metazoa; phylum Chordata; class Aves; order Passeriformes; family Sylviidae; genus Cettia; species Cettia cetti. Next base: position 10,819 of record VZUI01059693.1, on the reverse strand, counting down.
TGAAAGCACCATAAAACACATCAAAAAAAAAGGAAACATTTTGATCACTGAGAAAAACACAAGGGAGCTCCTTTTCTTCCCTGGTCCAGACAATGGTACCTTTCTGTGAATATTAGAAAAACCTGCCTGTAAGTTTGGACCGTGGAATAGTCTGTTACTTGTTATACAGGACTTTTCTCAGCCACCCATGAGAAAGATGGCTTTCTGCCAAACCATCAAGGATTTGCCTGTGGAAGTGCTGGTCTCATGATGTTCCCAGGCACCTGGCAGAGACTGAGAGCCTTTCACCAGGGAACAATGAATGATCTAAGTGAAAGAACCACTAAAACACCATCTTCTCTTCCACTTTCCAGAAGCAAACACAATGGTCTTCAGTACAAAGGAGGAAATCCTTACCAGCAAATCAGGTTTCTGGGTAGCAACAAACAGGACGAATTGCTCAGGCTTACAAAAGACAAAACCACAGGCTGCTGGGTAACAATTCATTTTGAAAAATCCAAATCAACTCAACTGCACAGTGGAAAATTGGACTTCCTCAATTTCTACAGAGTCATCAATCATGCCCTGACAAGTTCCTCATGTGCATGCAACCCAGACAGCACTGCCCTTTTCTTCAGCTTCATACTACCTCTACTCATTTTTTTGCCAGTTTCCCTAATTTTTGTTACTTTTGACTGTCCTTCCAGCGCAAGTCTCCTGCATTCTGAACTTCCATTCATTTTCTTGCAGATAGTGACTTGCTTGAATCTCACCCCTGTCTCCCAGCTACAAATTCTTCTTCATCCTTCTCTGCTTACCATTTAAACTCAGCCTTATCTCCCATCATTTGGATTGCTTTTAATAGGCCAGTGTTAATGGGTTATGGTTATCCAGGCAGCACTTTCCTGGCCTTTTGTCTATCACTAGTCATCACACTTTCCATTTAGTTCATCACACATCATGTCACTTGCTGTCACTACCAGACAATCACTGGAAACAGGACATCAGATTGCTTTTAAAAGCTCTCTCTGTGAAAAACATATAGTATCATTAATCCTTGACTAGAGGACGTGTTTCTGTTTTGGGAAAGAGGAGGGGAGTTGTTGCAAATGTGCAGAATTAAATCCTCACGTAGTTTAACATAAATCCTCTTAGTGATTGTGATGTGTATGACTAGCTGACCCATTTTACAGCAACCTGTTCTAATTTTAATGTAATTTTTCATTATATTAATCATAATTCCCTGTTAATTTTTTGAAGTCCTAATTACCAGGGGTTATATTACATTGACCCAGGAAGATTTTCCCAGGTCACTAGTAATCTCTGCAAATAAGTGTCCTGAAAACACTGCACAATTGCTCAACAGCTCTTGAAAAAATAAATTTGTACTAAAGCCTGGAGATTAATGTTTGTGCAATGGCTAGTGCAAATGGCATCACATCTTGCTCCCAGCTTGTGCTTGCCTACACAAAACATCTGCTATCCAGTGATTTTTCCCACTAACTAAGGCAGACTGCACAAATCTCTCCTGAACCGCAGCACCCGGGAGAGTAAGTCCTGTACTGTATCTCTATTTGATCCAAATTTCTCCAAGGAATAACCAAATACCACAGTCATGCCTGGAACCTCAGCAGGTCATATCTCTTTCCCATGAAACAATGCATCAAAGAAGATGCATCAAAGCTGCTCAGGTGAGAAAATTGAAGACATCAGTCCTCGTGCTCATTGAGGATCCCATTTATTTTTCATGTGAGAGCTCATGGTAAGCCCTAATGTAAGCTCCAGAGAATAGAAAATTAAGAAAATTTGAGATAAGTGCTTTAACTGTGGCAGAAAAGGAGCAAACTAACATCATATGAATTATTATCTTCTCCCTGTGGTGATATTTCTGCTTTGGTTAGAGGACAGCACATTCTTCTTGTGGCTGAGGAAGTCTGCTGTGGGCTGAGTGGGTTACTCTGAGCTTCTGTAGGAAGCAAAAGTGCGAAGGCTCAAGGCCATGGAAGCAGAGCACAGAAGAGACTTTCCACCTGGAGAGAGGAGAAGGAGACCTGCATGGCATCAGGCCCTCCCTGGTGGCCTGGCCCAGCCAGAGCAAACCCACAGTGAGGCAGACCCATGGCGTATGGCACAGGGCCTGGCACAATGATCTCTCCAAATATGAGGAGTCTGGCCAAGCACAGAGACCCCTTTCCTCCATTCTACAACACCCATTAAGTGCAGGTCTAAGGAGCTGGATGAGTAGAGGATTACATTATTATGCATTGATACATACACAAATATCTCAGGCGAGCCATAAAATTTTCCTCAGGACAGCCCTGATGACCAGCCCGAGTCACATACAGCACAAGAAAACCACAGCCCACGTGGCAGAATGACAATTTTGTTTAAAAAAACACAAAAGGACAACACAATACAAAGCACCAAGGTGACTGGCATGCACATGGCCACCTTTAAACATACACAGACACCCCCTCCCCCTCCTCCCCCCCCCCAATTTTGTGGGGAAGCTGTCCCAAGCTTTGAAAACCACATGGATGCTTTTTGCAAATTGCATTTGCTGCTTGGACGTGGTGCCTTGGGTGACCCCCATTGCTTTTCATCCTCTTGAGGCACTGAGGCAAAAGCAAAGGCAGCAATTTTGTTAAATGTGTTTCTGCAGTGCTTCCGTCACTGGCTGACTCACTGTTCTGAAACTCACTGTTTTCAAGAGATGACTAGATGAGATTTATGTATCAAAGCTCCCTCCAGATGGTTCATGAGGGCTCTCATGAACTATCAAAGAGTAAAATCATCCCTATGACACAGAGTGCATAAATGACCTTCCTTATATGTTTTCTGTGAGATAAGGCCAAGCCTAAACCAATATTTCAGCAACTCTTTCAGGTCATTACTATGTGCTTCAGGAAGGCACAGTAAGTACCTTTTCCTGGAGGGGCTCAGTACAAAATGTGACACATTGTTTTTCAATGAGTTTTCGTAATACCTTTTCCTATCAGGGCTGTCCAAGATGAAAAGGGAAGTGAAGCATGAGGCCTGGTAAGTCAGTAACCTGCTACATCATGCATTTGTACCACATAAGATGGCAAACTAACTGATTTGGTTTTTTTTTTCTTCCCCTTCCTGCACACCCTACTGTTTGCAGCCTGTAGTTAGGCAAATTGCCTTGAATGCTGTGTGCCACGGCCAGCCCTCCATGAGAAATTCACAGAAGCATCATACACAAAAACCAGACCAGTGGTTTTCAGGAATTAAAACTTCCTGGTATTTTTCCATTTCTCCTTACTGTTCATCTCTTTGCCTGCATTTGATGCAGTAACTGCTTCAAGATTAGTTGTCAGCTCAGCTACACTGCTCCCTGGCCCAGCAACCAGTGTCACCACTTGAACTATGTGGCACACATGGCACACCTGGCTTACAGGCAGAAGGGTGACAGCCCCTTCTCATTACAGTGCATGTCTTGCATTTTTTTTGGTTTTTGGGGGTTTTTTTTAGGCTTGGGATTAAACGCCTGAGATGGTATTTCTTGTTTGGACTTAGATGTTTAATAATTCCTTTTTATATTACTGTCTCACAAGCTGTGAGTTTTATAGCACTTCTAGCTGACAAATTAAAGATGGCTTTTATCTTTCTCTTTACAAGGTTTTCTAAGGATAAATTGTCTAATTAAGAAATGACATTTAATTATTTTTAATTTTAACTTAATAACTAACTACCTGTGGTCTGTAATGTGGACTTCTCTATTTTATTACAAAATACTACTTAGACTTATGAAAAAGAAGGTGAAAAAGAAGGATTAGCTTTTGTTCTAAAACTTCTATTTTGTTTTATACATATCACTATATCTTAAAACTTGAAAATCTAAGTTTTTTACTGTGTGATATAACACATTTTTATTTAAACTACACACTTATAATCCTGGTTTTATTATTTAATTTTGGAAGGGTTTTTACAGCTTTAGGTTAAACGTAGTGGTTTTTTAGGGGGTTAGTCCTTATTAGTATAGAAAGTCTAAAATTTTCAGTGGCCGGGGTTCCAACAGTCTGCAGGAGTGCTGAAAAGGCTCCTTAAACAACAACCATATCATTTGGGACAAAAGAAGCAGTGGTGCTTTCCAGCCTATAAAACCATGGATAACCTTGAGAAGGGCACATGAGTAAGGTGAATGTAAGCCAACATGGACAGATAATAAGGAAATTGCTATTAGGAGACTGCGTTGCCCATAACCTTGTTAGTCCTCCAAAGGCAGCCTCTAGGGTCTGCCTGGGCTGTGCAGTCGCAGCAGGATTTATTGTATTTGCTTCTTACGTGCATTTCCTGATGGACTTCATGTTCCTGAGTCCTGCTGGCCCCGGGTTCTGAAGCCTAAAATCATATTTATTTCAGACAAGCTCAGCCTTATTGAAGTCTGCTGCACAGCAGCTCTGTCCCCACAAGCAGCACAAGAACTGCTCTGTGGGTTTCTGGGTGACTGCAAGACAATTATGCAGGGTAGAAAGGAAAGAAACACAAATGAAGAAATTGACAGGTCAAATAAGGACATGAAGCCCCTAATCAGGGTCTATGAAAACATACATATGTACATCTATTTGTACCTATTTATATTAACTGGCAGAATATACTGAGCAGAGACATTTTTTCTTTAGTACTGTAGGAGGAAACCAATATGAAGCAAGAGATGAAAAAATCCTCAGAGTGACCTTCTGGGCTGATGTACGCTGCAGACATTCCCAAGGCTGATGGAGACAGCATGATTAATTTTCATAAATTATTGAACCAAAACCAACTTTCAGCATCTAGAAATACATATCACATTGGTAACTGTTGCATTATTCACCATACACAGCCCAACTGAAAATCTATTTGCCAAGTAGTGAGTCAGATGTTTACTCATGGCAAGGCAACAGGTACATGCACACCCATACACAGAGCCACAGGATTTTTGCAGAGGTTCACATCCTAATAGAGGTTAATTTATTATTTCCTGCTGGTTTGCTTTGCAAGACTCATTTGCACTTTAAATGGTGACATCCCCATTCAGTATGTATTCTGAACAGTCCAGCTCTGTGAACACTCTTTGGGGGGCCAAGTCCAACATCCTAGCTACTGTTCATACTGTTTTCTTGCTTATTTTAGGCCACACATGCAAAAAATATGAAAAATAGGTTTTCCTTTCCCCTGGTCAAAGGCAGTATATGCCTTGGTAATGAATTTTTCTTGAGTTTATATGAACAAATGGTATTGCAGACAGGCTGCAGGGCAGAATTTACTCAGCCACAAATGCAGACAGTAGTTCCATATAGGACAAGCCAGGAGGGAAGGATGTGGAAAAGAGGCGTGCAGACGAGTAAATATATTTTGGAAAGGATTTTCAGAGTATATACATGCCATCAAGTCATTAATATTTGGTCAAATGTTTCTTGAGATTTGTTTGCATAACTTTCATTAATACTTCTGTTCTTCAACATATTTTGCAGACAGATTCACCTCCAATAGCACAATACTTAGTACAATGTCACAGCACCTAGTAACATTTTCACTGAGAAACAGGCAAAATGTTTCACCTGAGAACCTGAGTTCTTCACATTCAAGGAACAGTAAAGCACAGGGTAAACTTTAAAATGTAACCTTTTTTTTTTTTTCCAAAAGAAAGTCAAAATGGTTGCAAAGGAAATAGTTCTGTCAGAAGTCCAGAATTCTGTAGAACAAATAGTTCTGTCAGAAGTCCAGAATTCTGTAGAACAGCAGTTTCAGCAGAACTCTTCTGATAAGTTGACTGGTAACCTCCTTTAAACCTCGTATTATTTAAAATCAAGCTCAGAGTTTTGCTTCAAATCCAACTGTAACTATGATCCAACCGATATTATTTAAATGGCTTTGTCAGAGAAGAAGCCAAACAAATTAATTTCTTTTACTTTTAAACGCTTTCTTTTCAGAGATATTCTGCACCTGTGATATCTTGACTCTTTTTTCATGCTTTGCTGTCATACCTGGTTACTTGCAATAGCAAAACTACAAAATTCAGGGACTGCCTGTATTTATACCTTTGTACAGACATGGGAGGGGACAAAGAAAAAATAAATGCCACTTAAATGGTGGCACACTTGAGCAGAATAAAAACAGCATATAGACATTACCACTATTTTGGCTATATTCAGACCCTCAAAAAATTCTATTTCTTCCCATATAGATCCAGGAAGAAGGTAAGATCCCAGGTACGTGATTAAGATAATGGTCACTGTCTTAAACTGGAGGTCATCTTAGATAACCTGCATTTTTCAAAGAAATAAAAGTAATAATGGAAGAACACTAACAAAAGCTAAACCAACAAAATGCATATTGAGGGGTAGGGGAAAAAGAGCCTTCATACCATCTGCATCTTATAGTGCACAAGGAGAGTAAACAGACTGTCTTTAGAGAAACACACCCTTCTGTCCTCTCCCCATCCTTCATCTTCCTCACGCAGCCTCCCTTGCAGCCTCCAGCCTCCTGGCCTGGCCTCACAGAGTTCCCTCTCCTCCCAGCAGGGAGGGAGGGTTGCAGAGCTCTCTCTCCTTGGGGATGGCACAGCCCTGCCTGAGGGATCCTCCCTCCCTCCCTCCCTCCTGCCCCTGCAGCCCCCTTGCAGTAACAACTCCTTCAGCCGTGCCACCAGCCCCAGGAAAAACTGTCCTCATAAAGAAGTCCTGCTCTCAGCATAGTATCTACAAACATAACTTTTTTTAACCAGTTTGATTGTGAAATAAGCATTTCATAAGTGCAGGGTAATGCAGGTTGCCCGTGGGGAAAAGCCAGTTGATCAGTCCAGTGCAGCTGCAGGATCACTGTCCACTTACAAACACTCCAATTGCCCTAACATATCAACATCCATTTCAGAGTCATTAAATTTAAGATATTTTTCAACAGAAGTGTAAAACTGATTTGCCATGGAAGCCATTTCTGACACTGGAAAACGAGAAATAAAAGAGGATAAGTTGCTGCAGCCACAGCAGGAAGGGATCTTGGAGCATGCTCCTGAAACAACAGCCTGAATACAGGAAGAAATTACATTTTTCTTCTGTGGCTCTATTATGCCATTACTCTTTCTTCCTAATACTCAGTTAAACTGTAATCTTTCTCTGAGGGGGGGCCCCCACAGAGTCTGAAAAACTGAAGTCTAAAGCTCTGTTTTAGGAAATGAAAGAAAAAATTCTAGAACTGGAAAAATTGCTCAGCGACCCTCAAGGCTTCCTGAGAAGCCTTTGAGTAAGCTTCATTTTTAAGGGAAGCTGGTGGCAGGAAAGGGATCCCTGTGGAAGCAACAACAGCCAAGAGCAACACTTTGAAGTCTGAAGCGGGATAGTGCTGGGAGAGAAAGTGATTACCTTACACTGAGGAGGAACCCAGGTGTGCTGTGCAGCAACAGCACCTCTGCATTAACTTCAGCCAGAGCTTTTCAGTAGCATGCAACTTCAAAAACTTCAGCCTGGCTCTTGGACTGAGTTTGCAGCACTGGCTGGTGACTTTCCTTTAGCCTGTAGGCTGGCACCCTGAGTAGGTGTATTAGTATGGAAGGCTGCAGCATAAAATCTCACAAGCAGCATTCTACTGCTGCAGGAGCAGACTTTTCCCCCAGCCCAGGAACACCATTAGCTGTGACTGACAGACCCTAAAACTCCCAGGGCCACAGTTATCAGTTGGATTACTGGATCTCAGATCTTCTGACCTTCACATTGAATTGTTTGTATTATTTTAGTATCTTTGATTTGGCTTATGACTTGTTGCTGATGTCGCTGCTTTTGTATGTGCTGTACAGATCATCATCCTTTTTACTGTCTATTCTCTGCCCTAACAAGATTAAACTACATAAGGATAAACTACACTGCTAAACAGGTGTGACTTCTCCTACTAGTATGGTTTCAGCTGATTAAACAAGGGCAGAAAAATTTAAGCTAACCCATTCTAAGTGCAGACCACCATCACTGGTGCTAATTAACACAAGGGCCCTTTATGTTCATAATGCTTGATATGAGCACCTCCCATTCCCACTTGAATTTAGCTGTATTCTTTTTCCTAAGCTGGTTCTATGATTACGTCTGCAGCCTTGAGCAAATGTAGCCTGCCTTTTGCATAGTACAGCCCATGAAAAATCAGAGCAATTTCCATTTCAAGCTTTGCAATTACTGTTAAACTACCATCTTCGCATGACAAGGAATCAAACATACTCCTCGAAAATTTGTTCTAAAATCAAATTCCTTTGCAGAAAAAGAGTTATAATTTTATTTTGAATATCTGGTACCATGTTCCAACCACTAGACCTCCATTATATTTCTGCATGCTAGATTAAGCAATATGTAGTAGCTGATGTGTTCATTTTCTTCATTTATGGTCCAAGATCAAGTTGCTTGGGGTTAAAAATGCAGGTACTTCCATTTATCAGAAGCACTGACATAATTTCTTTTTAGCTGCTTTCCCTTCCCTCTGGGTGTTATTTTACTTTTATCTGGTCAAGCCACTCATCCATAACTCAGTTTCCATTAAACATTCAGCACATGGTTCATTCACATCAGCAGGGTCAACTGCAGCACTGAACAATGCCCCAGTTGTGCCTTCCAAGACTTCTCAGCAAGGAGATGCTTATGGAATTGCTTTTTTGTACACATCACACAAAAGGACAAATGGTTGATCACAACAATAGATTCAAAAGAAAACAGAAATAAAAGGATATAGCAGCAGCATTTACCCAGCAGCCAGAAGAAAGGGGAATTAATCCACTGTTAGAAAGACTGCTGGACTATTTTGTTGTGTAGCAAAGTAACCCAACAGGGAAAGAACCAGCAGCTCTGTAACTCACCCTGGTTTGGCACTCTAGTCTTCAAACCTACCCATCCCATCCTTGGAGGTAAGAGAAGCTCCTGGGTCCCCTACCCTTTGACTGACTGTCTTGACACCACTGCAGGATGGCATCACTATTGAACTTCATGCAAAAACAACCAAATACCAACTGAACTCTCTGAGCAGGTGCCTCCCCATGGCTTGATGCTGTGTGGACAAACATGATCTTATCACCAGGGCTGCCAGCTAAGCCAGTCTTGGACACTGAGTTCAGTTCACAGCACCCCAAAGAGAGTGCAGGTCTTTTCCTCTCACAGCCCAGCAGTCACTGTGTTTTACTGGAGTGCCAAGGCTCTCATCATGCCTCTGCTGAAGGAGAAGCCACCAGCTCTGAGTGGATATTCAGAGCCATCTCTCTCAGGCACTATGCAAAGTGTCACTTGTTTAACAGAAAACATTTCATTTTAAACTCTCTGTGAGCAATACCCAAACTTTAACCTGGAAAATATGGAAAGTCTATGGAAAGGCAGCTGAAAGCATCAAATCGTGTCACTCTACCCCTCAGCTGGACTTGACTATCATGGAGAACTCAAGAGTTCGGTTGGTGAAAAAATTGAAACAGATTTGAAAAATAAATCTGTTGAAACCCCAAGCAAACACAAATAGTAGAAACATGACACCAGAAAAAAGTCCTTTGTTGAAGTGGCGGCCAAATATTCTTGGGCTAAGCAAATGAGTTCTTGCTGCAGGCTGGCTTTCAGAGTGCACTTACCACTGCATCCCAACCCAAACCTCCACCTCCTGTATCTGGTCATGTGAAGGGAACATGTCTGCATGCTTGAGTGGTTTTTCTTGTTGGGATCCATGCAGCCCAGACCTTGTCTCCTCTCTTTCCCCAGGCTGCAACACTGGAGCTCGTCTGTCATGTTCATCCACTCCAATGGCCTTGAAACGTTGCTGGGTACGATCACTGCCAAGGGGTTACTTCCAGAATGGGAATAGGGAGAGGGACAGAGGCCACCTCTTCTGCCCCCTCACCCAGTGACTGCAGTGAGCAGTGCCTCAGAGGGGCACAGCTCAGCCTCTGAGGCACTGGGGAAGCTGGTGATGCTGCCTCAGTGCCAGCAGCAGCTCTGTGGTGTGCACATCTGTCCAACAACTGAAATGGAAGCATATCACTTCACACAGAGTGAAAAAAAACAACTTTCAGGTAAATGATCCAGATAAATCTTTCTTTAATATCTACTCTTCTTGGTATTCTGCATTATTAAATGTCTCAGATTTCTGAAACTGAATGTAAAACTATCCCCTCGATGACTGAAGAAGTAAAATGCTACAGCTACTCAATTTTAGGAAGTCTTAGATTTTCATGTCTTCATTCTATGGTTTTATTACTGCACAACCTGATTTGGCTGCCTTGGTTTCAAATGAGGACAAGACGTGCAGTAATTGAAGACATACTGTGTCTGCTCCAAAGATCTATGTACAGAGACTTTAAATCAATCTTAATTTAAGAAAGCCATAAGAGAGAATGCCATGATTCTTCAGCCAATAAAAACAACACAGATAATACAATTAGCTGGCTGGTCTGGAAAATTATAATGCTGATGTGCTCTAAAGAAATGAAACAGAGACAATGCTTGCTCTGCTGGCTGAGTGGCCTGATTCCTGCTCCAGCTTGGTTCACGGAGGCAGCTCCATCTTCAAGAGGCTGACTTGTCCACTCACTTGCATGCCAACAGACACATGCTTTTCTAGCTCTGCTCTACCACACTGTCTTGGGTTATGGAACAAAAAAATGTGTATTCTATTTCATCTGTTGAAAGCAGTTGGGGAAATGTATTTTTTTCTTTATCTCTTGTAACTGTGGGGGGAGGGGGGTGGATGCTTTCTGATAATGGCCCAGCTGTTAGAACTGGGTGGGGCAGTGTTTCTTATCTCTTTAATCGCTCATTCCCCCCACCATGGGGATATTGGCTGATAATGGCCCATTAAGGCTCCCCAAGCACATGACACATTCCATCAT
>VZUI01059692.1:0-13384 GCA_013401135.1 Cettia cetti | reverse complement strand
GCTAAAGCTCAGATGTCAGTGAGCCTTTTTTTTTTTTTTTTTTTTTTTTTGTATGCAGCAAAGGCACATGGGCTTTTGCAAGCAACAGCTCACAGTCTGGGGATGTGATGCCTTTTACCCCAGGGATCCTGATGGACATCATACCTGGCAGCAGGGCTGCACACTGCCACTGTGAGTCTGATCCCTGCTGGTGGGCAGAAAGGTCACAGTGCAATGGGAGTCTCAAGATCTGGCAAGCCAACATTTGTAACAACACCCTTTTTTTTCCTGACTCTTTCATGTGAAAGTCGGGCTCCCTTTTAAACTTAATTCCCCTGTTGTCTTTCGTTCTACCAATGCTGGCTCCAGCCTGCAATGTGACATTTTATTTTCCCACAAGTAACTGCTTTAAAAGACCATCTGGGAAAGCACAACCTGTCCCTTACATGTCTTGCCTCTCCTTCAGCAAAGCAGCAAGTCCTGTTCCAGGCACTGATTGCCTGTGGTCTCCAAGTCTGTATTTTGAGACTTTATTTTAGAAGTTAGTGGCGAGAAACCTTTTTGGTCATACTGGAGCTGCCTGAGGGACAGTTTTGATCCATATTCAGCTCAGCTGCTGAGGGTTTCTCCAGGCTCTTTTCCCTTGAGGGTGAAGAGTGCCCTAACCTTGACCTTGGGGGCAGGAAAAGGGGAAGGAGAGCTGCAGAGCTGGGAATGGGCCATGCTGGTGAGAGACACTGAGAGCAAATGTAGAAGAGCAGAGGTGGGAGGAACTGTCTGTCCCCTCCACTGCCACCTGCCACAGAGCTGTGATGCCCTGGCAGCCCGGGGCAATCCTGCCAGTGCTCCCTGGTCCTTTTGTGCTGCCTTTCCCCAATCCAAGACCAAACCACCAGCAAATGCTCCTCCTGTGTGCTCCAAAGGCCCAATGCAACTTGGAGGAGAATCTGAGCTGCTCCCAGGGTCCTGTGGCAAAAAGAAGCGGAGCCCATATGAGAACTGTGCCACTCTCCCTCACTGAGGTTTGCATTTTCCAAGGGAAAGGGTCATTTTATGCCATTTATTGGGTGTCCCTTGGGCTTTCCCCCTGTGGTAGGCATTTGCTCTTCCCCCCTGTTCCAGCCCTAGCTGATGGCGTCACTCTCTCGCTCTCTCCAGTGGAGCCAGAGTTCAAGTATGTTGGGAACATGCATGGAAACGAGGTGCTGGGCCGTGAGCTGCTGCTGCAGCTCTCTGAGTTCCTGTGTGAGGAGTACGGCCGGGGCAACGAGCGGATCACGCGCCTCATCCACGACACCCGCATCCACATCATGCCCTCCATGAACCCCGACGGGTACGAAGTGGCTGCCAAGCAGGTACCAGGCAGTGATCACCTCCTCCAGATGGGTAGGGGCAGAAAGCCCTTCAGATCCCTCTGGGATCCTCTTCACTGCAGCTAGGAGGAGGGGGAATCCTTTCTCTTCATGCCCTTCCAAATTTGTCTCCATCAGCTGCCGTCGCTGCTTCTCACCTCCCTACCAAGGGCTCATGCTGTGTTTCCTGCCACAGGTGACCTTGGCAGCTGATGGAGAAGACTTCCTATACCTGCCTTACTCTCCTTAGAATTTATTTTGTCACAGGAGAGCCACTGCAAATCCCCTGCCCTAGACTGGGAAAGTGACAGTTGAATGCCACTGTCATAAGCCAGCAGGAACATGACAGTGGGCGGGGGATGGAAATAAGCCCCCTAGTCCTCCCCCCAAAAAAATCACTCATTTCTTTGTGCTGCTAGACTTCAGGGAGATATCTGTGGCTCTTTCAGCTGAAGCAAATTGTTTATTTGTCTTGTGGCTTACTCTGTCACCCTGGAAAATGAAGATATTGTTATTGATTTTCCCTGTCAGTACCAATACTTTTTATTGTCCTACCACCAATAACACATGTTGTAACTCACAGGGAGTGAAATGCTTTTACAGTGGCCAGTCTGTGCTTCTCTGATACCCAACCTGACTGCACCCAACCTGGACTCACCCCTGTGATGCACCTTTGCCCCACAGGGCCCAGACAGCAACGGGTACTTGACAGGGAGGAACAATGCCAATGGAGTGGACTTGAACCGCAACTTCCCTGACCTCAACACACTCATGTACTACAGCAGGGAAATCAGCGGCCCAAATCACCACATCCCACTGCCTGACAACTGGAAAAGCCAGGTACCAGTCTGGGGTATCGTGAGGGCTACAGCAGCCTCTCAGCATGCAAGCAAATACACTGTCCTTTGGCTTGCACAGTGCTTGTCTCCTTCTCTGAGCCTTCTGCCTGCAGAGGAATGATGCAATCAAGCCTGATCCCATACCACAGCTTGCACCTCTGCCTCAACATCACAGCCAGCCTGGGGGAGCAGGCTGCAATGCACAGGGCAGAGGAGGTGGCACATGCTGGCTAACACCTGTACCTCAGGTTTTGGGGTTGTGCTGGGGGAGCTGCTTTGTGTACCAGGGCAGTTGGTGGAGAACAAAGGAAGCTGCAAGAGCAGCAGACACATTGCAGGACAGGGTGTGACATGGCCAATCACACCACAGGCTGGCATGGAGCAGCAGCTGACAAAGAGGTCTCTCCTCCCTGTCTCCTTCTCTCTTCTCCTTACAGGTGGAGCCAGAGACATTGGCTGTGATCCAGTGGATCAGCAGCTACAACTTTGTTCTCTCGGCCAATCTGCACGGTGGAGCAGTGGTGGCAAATTACCCCTATGATAAGTCCCACGACCAGCGGTTCAGGAGCCACCGGCGCACGGTCAACACGCCTACCCCTGATGATAAGTTGTTTCAGAAGGTGAGCACGGCCACCTTGGGTGGGGACACTCCCTGCCAGGGTGCAGAGTGAGAGCTGGATGGGAGCTCTGGTCACTGCATCAGGCAGGAGCTGAGCCAAGAAACGTGAGCCAACTTTAGCAGACTACAGCATTTCTGCCAGCTACTGGCTCAGGAGCCAGGTCAGGACAGTCCCACCCTGAGAGCCAGTCTCACCACAGGGACAGGCCAGTCTTAACCCTCAGGGGCCCCCTCCTTGTCCGTGCTGGGCTTGGGTTCCCCATAACCCAAATACCACTGGTATACTCAATAACAACCTGCTCCTCCAAAGCTGGATGCTGCACCCAGCTTTGCCACACCATCTTAGAGTACATAGGGATTTTTTTTCCTAGAGAGGTGGCTGGGGGCCTGCTGAGACCAGGATAAGGGAGGTGGATGCTCAGTAGGGGCTTGTGCATGGTAAAGAATGAACTACAACAAACAGCAAGCACTCCAGGAGCATAATCAGACATCAGGGAATGCATCAGTCCATGCTGTTGATCCTGTTAGTGCTAGCTGAAGCTCATAGTTTCTCTTCATTATCCCAGAAAACAATGCCTTCAGTCACTGCTTCCATTAGGAAATACCCAGCACAAGAAAAAAGTAAGTCTGCATCAGAACAGTTAATGATAAAAATAAGTCCAAGCTGGAGTTCAGCCTTCTCTGGAAGCAGAATCTGCAGAGGCTTGTCAGGACCTCCTGGGATCACGGCTGTGCTCAGACCCAGATGTAAAGAGGCTGCAGTCTGGGGCATAGGCTAATGATACCCACATGGTCTCAGGACTCAGAAATGTAGAGAAGTAACTGTTTTCCTGCTGACAGAATATTGCACTGGAATCTGAACCATAATACAAGGGTATAGAGTTTGCCTTAGAAAATGTAAATGCCAGTCTCTCTTAAACTGTCTTATGCAAAGGAATGGCAGCAGCAGCCCAGTTTTAGCCTTGCCTTCATGTCTAAAAATAAACAGTAATCTTAATAAGAGCAATAAAAAAATCATTGCTAGAACCAGAAGTTGCCCAAACTCTTTCCTAATCCAAATTCCCCTTATATATCCCCTTATAGCTGGTATTTGTCAGGACTGATGCTGGTTACTTTTCTTCGTATTCCTTTTCCCCCTGTTAGTGCCATTTGCTGCTTGGGGCCAAGAGTCCCTGCATAGGTGCAGTGCTCTCCCTCTTCTCAGCACAAGCTGGGCAGAAGCCTCTTGTGCCATCAGCAAGCTTCCAGCTTGCCAGATTACTGCTCTTCCTCCTTCACCTTTATCTGCCTACATCTTATAGAGCTTCTGGGCACCTCGCGTTGTATTCTGTGGCGGTGAAATGCAGAAACTCTCTCCAGTCTGACTTCCCTCCCATGCTCCTCAGCAAAGGAAGGAGCATGTTTTGTGCAGAGCCAGGCAGGTTCTCCAGCCAGGCGGGGCTGGAGCGGTGACCACTGGCTGCTCTCCCTCTAGCTGGCCAAGACCTACTCCTATGCCCACAGCTGGATGCACCGGGGCTGGAACTGTGGGGACTACTTTGCTGATGGCATCACAAATGGGGCATCCTGGTACTCACTCAGCAAAGGTAAGGGCTGGGCTGGTGAGCACCCCCAAAAAGAGGTGAAGGAGTAGACAGGAAACCTCAGGACAGAATGGGTTGGGGAAGGACTGTGCCAATAGGATTGTGCCTATTACTAGACACTATTCTGGTGTTTGTATCTCAGACCAGGAAATGGCTTGGAAGTACTTGAAATGGAAAAGAGACACAGAAATAGCCAGGGTCTGCAGAGACCTTCATACTATGTGCTTCTAGACAAAGGAAGCATTAATCTGTTAGTGTATATGAAAATCCTACAGTGTAATTCCATCAAAACCCAAAACTGTGACCAAAGGGAAGACAGCTGCTGGTTCCTGAAAAATAAAAAAGGTACAATGAGGAAACTGAAAAATCAACACATAAGATTAGACAAAAGATTGGAAAGGAACTGGAAGAGATATATAGGCACTTGTGTTCCCCAACCTCCCTGAGCTTCTGAAGGCAGGTTGGTGAATGATCCAGCTGAAAGAGAGAGCTGGCAATTACAAGGAGGGGGTTACATGGTTGGAAAAGGCTCTAGCTGTACTGTCATGCAGGAAGGTGGCTGCACCTGTGGTGCAGAGGAGAATGAGATAGTTCTGGTCAAAGAAAGACAGGCCAGGATGACTGTGACGTAGGAATAGGAAGGGAGCCATGCCCTGGCCATAGGCTATTCTTCTCTTCCAGGCATGCAGGACTTCAATTACCTCTATACCAACTGCTTTGAAATCACCCTGGAGCTAAGCTGCAATAAGTTTCCCCCCGAGGAGGACCTGGAGCGGCAGTGGATGGCCAACCGGGAGGCCCTTGTTGCTTTCATTGAGGAGGTGAAGGGGCAGTCCTGAGACCTACACCCTTGGGCCCTGGTGGTGGGGGACCAGTAGGCACCAGGCCTGGAAGGGGGTTGGTTATGGAGCTCATGGGGTGCTCTTGTTGGTGGCCTTTGGGGAAGCTGTTGTGTCCTAGACTGGCTCTGGTGGGGACAGCCAGGATCACCAAGGGCACAGGGAAAGGTAAGGTTGTCCCCAAAGCTCGGCCCTGGTCGGCAGTACCCTCTTGAGCAAAGGAAGGGCCTTGATCTGTCTCCCTCCCTGCAGGTTCACCAGGGCATCAAAGGGATGGTGTCAGATGAGAACAACAACGGCATTGCAGGAGCAGTGATTTCTGTCCAGGGAATCAGCCATGACATCACCTCTGGTGGGTTGTCAATCCACTTATGTGTCTGACTATGTGGGTGAAGTTAGCAGGCAAGGCTATAATATGGGAGGCCATCGTGGTTTGCTTCCCAAAGACACTAAATGGGAAAAATATGCCTTATCCTTATCCTTGACCAGGGTGGGCTCAGGAAAGCCTAGGAAAGACAGAGGCAAGAACTGGAATGCAAACCTTATTGTAAAGGACTTCAGAAACTCAGTTCCTATTTTATCTGGGAGGGACAATTGAGGGGATAATCTATTCAAGCCTGTAAGTATCTACAAAGAGCTGAAACAGAAGATAGTAAAGAACAAGATGAAAAAAGAAACAGTAAGATGAAAGACTGAAAGTTCACGCCAGACAAGTTTAGACTGAGAATGAAGTGCCACTTTACTTTATCCAAGTTGTGGTTGTTTCTCCCTTGCTGGCCAATTTTAATCTCCTTTCCATAAACATCCTCCTCCAAGCAGACCGAACATTACAGACTGCCTGCATAAAACAGCTGATATGACAGCTCTTCAGAGGTCAGACCATGAAATCATTAAAGCTCCTCCTGGCTACAGGTCTGTGAGTCAGTAACGCTAATATTTGGCACTTATTATTCCAATCTGCATAGGGAAGGGGTCTGTGGAAGAAATCACAGAATTGCAGAAGAGCTGGCTGCCAAGTGCCCTCTGAAGTCTTCTGTCCAGCTTGGAGCAAGATTGTCCCCAGGATTGGTTCTGATCAGCCACTGCTCCCTCCAGCCAATTCTCACTGACCCCAAGGATGGATATTTCAGAGCCTAACTACTGTCCTGTGCCAGGGCTCTACCACATTCATGGTGAAGCTGTACTCCCAGATCCACCCTGAAGCAATTTACAATACCCATCCAGTTACCTTGATGGGATTATAGTCAGATTTCCAAAGTAATCCATAATGTGATGTTACCTCACTGTTGGCTGTATCCTGTCCCTAAGCACACCAGAGCACAGTCTGTCAAAGTGCTCCTGGGAGCTTTCTTAATCAGGGAATCAGGGAGCAGCTGAGCTAATGAACAACTAAAACCTGCTAACCCAATTGTGGCAAAATTGTGTATGGCAGGAATTAGATTGTGTTATGCATAAGGAGTCAGACTGGAGCTGTGATTGTCCTTAGGTCTGCTGTCATCTGACTGGCGAGGGCTCAGCTTTGCAGCCTCCCTATGCAGGCACAGCCAGTGCTGCTGTACAGTCCCCTTTCATTTGGCTTTTACTTGCAGACTGACCTCTCCTCCATGGCACTAATGAGACATCACTTGCAGTGTACCGGTGTGAATCCAGCCTTGAGGTAGCCAGCAGATTTGGGGGAAAAAAAAAAATCTGGGTTTTGAAGGCTATACATCATAGAGGATGTAACTCAGCAAGAATTACTGGAATGTCTTTTGCTTTGCTCCCTGAGCATCCTGAGTGCTTTCTTTTCCTACCTTGTGTTCCAGGTGATATGGGGGATTATTTCCGGCTGCTGCTGCCTGGCACTTACACTGTCACAGCCTCTGCAGAGGGGTACCAGCCCCTGACAGTGACAACAACAGTGGGCCCAGCTGCACCTTCATTGGTGAGTCAGGCTGCACATTCACAAGGGTTTCTCAAAATATCTTCACCCCAGGGAGAAAGAAATGTGGTGGGGGCTGTCTGGTGAGCAGCAGAGAAAGGAGATAGGATGTAGAGCATTTCCAGTGGCTATAGGTTATCTGTTTTGGCAGACGAGGCTCCGCACAGCTCACAGCAGGGAACAGAGTGAACACAATGCTGTGTGCCTTTCAATTCCTTACTAAGGCCTTGCAGCTGCACTGGGCTGCCTTACCAGTTCCTGTGTCCTTCTGCCTCTTAGCCGTGGGAGAGCTCCTGGCTGACTGGGACTGCTGCTCTTCAGCTCTCCCTCCATCCTCTTCACTCTCCAGGATGAGATGATGTGGTGACAGCATCTGTTCCCTGAGGTTCAGTTATCCCCCAGCTTTGTGGGTTTCAGCACTCTGCTATCAGCTGCATTCTGCCTGGGACCACACTTTGTCAGACTCACAGAAAGAGGCTGAAGTCTGCCTTTCTTTTTGCTGAGAGCACCAAAGACAAATGGCCAACAAAGAACAGCCAAACACCTTCAGGAAATGAAGTGCTCTTGACACTGGTGTGCCTCCTACAGTGCCTTTCTGAGGGCTGGTCAGACAATTAGAAATCGGTTGTAAAAACAGTGGGTGGTGATCCCTGCCCCTGCTGTTGCCTTGTGAACGTGGTGGAACCACAGATGCAGGCTCCTCAAAGGACCAGCAGGACCCCCTCCCTTCCCCCCATCTGCAGCATCCTGACACATCATTTGCTTCACTGTATGTACACTGGTCAGGCTCTGCTGTAAATACACTGTGGTTGTTCTCCCACCTTCCATCGTTTCATCCCACTCTGCCCCAGCCTCTGAAGTTCTTCCAGAGCTGCCCTCTTCTCAGGATTAGAAACCTTCTAATTTTCGTGCTAAATTTATTTATGGTCAGTTTATGTCTATTTGTTCTTATGCCAGTTGTGCTTTAAATAGCTCCTTTTCTTCCCTGGTGTTTATTCCCTGGTGTATATATAGGTTCAAGCCCAGTCCTTTGTTTTGCTAGGTTAAGCACCCAGCTCTTTGGGTTTCCTTTTTAAAACAGATTTTCTTTTTACAGTGTTACTGTAGAAGACTGATTTGTTCCCTGATGGTCTGATTTTTTGTATATCTCCTCTCACAGCAGCCCTCCTGTTCCCATTTCTGCAACACCGCCTGTACTCATTGTTCACCCATCCCTCCCCCAAGAAGCCCATATAGCCCCATTCCAGTTTCATCTTTTTGTATGGCCTCCCCATTCCCCATTTATCTGATGCTGTGTTTTGCACGCTCTCTGTCCCTTTCTCCCTCTCATACCTGCTTGTGTGGCTGTGGTGGATGGAGGTTTCTTTCCCAGATTTTTTTTTGCCTGGATCCACTGGAAGCACTGGTTGCTGAAAGACTGATTAGGCTAACAAGATGCAATTGAAAAAGAGCTGTCTGTCGTAAACTATCCTGTGTATTAAATATTCACAGAGATGCAAAGCAATGCTATGTCTCTACTCTTTGGTGAGAAAAGGAGAATAAAAAACATAGCTCATTCCCTTACCATTCACAGGTCCTCTTCCAAATATCCTAGGACATTGGGAGCAACTCTGCATAAGAAACATAGGCCATTGTTAGTACATTTCCCACAGGAGGAAAAAAAATCACAGCTGCTTTAAGAACTGAGTTGCTTTAACAGTGACTGAGACCCCTTATTGTTTGACATAGCATAGCCCCAGAGTCAGCTTCGAAGGCAAGTGGCAGAGGCAGGTCCCACAGACCCCTGAGCCAGCAGAGCACACACACAGTGTTAAATGCAGTTATCTTTGTTCCTTCTCCAGGTGCATTTCCAGCTCAAACAAGAAGTGGTGAGAAAGCCTGCGGAGCGTAAAGCCTCAGGCACACGTGCCAACAACAAAGCCCTTCAGAAGAAGGTTGTGCCAAGAGCCACCCGCCGGGGGATCCGAAGATGAGGACAACTCATTTGGCTGAGAGCTGGGGAAGCCGTTTACATGAGGCCTGGCTGATGACTCCAGCCAGTGAACTTTCCAACAGTCCAGCATGAAACTTGCCCAAATTATTAGGCTATTAAACAAGGAAGTATTTAATCCCTGAGCAAATTTTGAAGTCATTAGCAACAAAGTGTGCCTGGGCTACAGTTCCCTGGGCAGTGTGTCTGTGTGTGCTGAGTTCTTCTCCTGCCCTTGCTCACTCTCAGAGAGCTCTGCTCCCTCTACTCATGAAATGTTACTAGCATATACCAGGGATAATGAATCCAAGCCTTGGTGTAAGCTGCAATCACAAACTGAGCACATGAACATTAGTCCTCTGGGTGCAAGTGCCATGCTTCTCCCTCAGGTAAGGACACCGCTGCCTGCAAACCCCAAAGTTAGGGGAAGGTCTGTTTTTAAGCAGGCAGTGATGTGAACACAGCTTGAACCACATGCAGCACAGCTATTGCTGACTGGTAACTCTAGGAGGTCATGGTTCAAGGTCATCTCCTGATCTTGATGTGCAGATGGGCCTTTCTAGTAGCTGGTTTGGATTATTTTCGTCAGATAGGCTGAAATTATACATGCTGGCAAAAGCCAAGTATTATCCTGTCTCTTTAAGTCTTCAGACCCAAACCAGAAGGCTTGCTGAGGGGTCTGCTCTGTCCAACCCAAACTATTATTTCTGAGCACAGAAGCAACTAGGTGAGATCTGACAACTGGTGATGAGTAGAAGTCCAAGCCAGGTTTATTTGGATGTTCCTTTGAGACAAACACCCTGAACCTTGGTTCAGTATGCTGTAGGGAAGTATGGATGCTTGATGCCAGCAGTGTGCTGTGCAGGTACAGCATAGGCTGTGCGAGTTGGAATTGGGCTAGGAGAGAAAGGATCCATAGTTCAGTGAGGCAGAGTACTACAGGCTGAGGCTTAAAATGCTGCCTAGGCTGTGTGGGCAGGTTTGGAGTGGAAGCAAGAGTAGAAACAAAGCTGGTTATTTCCATGGTAAAAATATCTTAACTAGGCAAAACCTTTCTAGCATTCTTCATTGAAAATAACTCCAGAGGGGTAAACAGTACCACCTATATGCCCCAGTGATTTCTTTTTTCCTTTGGTGGTTATCCCAATCTCCACCATACACACTGTTTCTCTCCCTGTCTGAAGCCTGTCAAAAAAGTGTCCCCAAAACATTCCTTTGCTTCTCTTTTGCAAACGTCTCTTCCTTTCTTGTGAGCAACCTGTACCACCCTACTGCAGAAGCAATATTCTGCACTTCACCCCTCACCATCATGTCCTCCTCTGTCTCTGTTACAAGATGCTGGTGGCATTTTCAGCATTAGCAGCACACACACGCTCTTGTAGCTCTGCCTGCTAACAGAAGCTCTTTCTCTGTCATGCCTTTTCTTCTAAAGGCAGAGGAAGCTGTCCCTTGCAGGCTGTTGCAAAAAAGTGCCCAGAATGGTAATGCTCTTAACAGTGGCTGTGAGTGATTTTGGTCTACAGAAACCAGTAGGAGCTGGAGACACTGGCCAGTTCAGCAGTCACAGCCAAAGCTGAATTCCAGTTGTTTTGGTTTTTTTTCTTTTCTCGGGTGTTTGTTTGTTTGTTTTTTCTCTGAGGCAGAAGGAAATGAAAAAGGATGGCAAGGCTGAGATGCTCCAACTTCTGTGTGATTTAACACCTCTTCTACTGGCCAAGCCAGCAGCATCAATGCAGATGCTGGACCCTCCTGTTGGAAGCCACATGTCAGTGCATGTTCACCTAAGGGATTTCGTGGTGGACATGCAGGCAGGATGAGGGAGGGCACCCTGCATCCCACAGTCTGGCCTCGTGCAGCACTTGGAAGAGTCTGCTGTCACCAAGTGTCCAGCCCATGTGCAGGAAGATATTGCTGCCCCCAACTACAGCACTCTGCTGGCTGAGCTGACCGCTGACTTCTGAAGATGTGTATGAAGCTGAGAGCAAGGAAAGAGCTCCCAGGGAGCAGCCTTCATGTGGCTAATTCAGCTGGGTGGTCTCTGGAGAGGGTGATGCTGAGAGCTGCCCATGCCGCCTGCATCCCAGAAGTGTCGCAGGTCGCCTTGCTGAGCCTGCTGGCTGCAGGGTGCTCTCGTGTTGCCCTCTTGTGGTCCTAGAAAATGTGGGACCATCTCAATTCCACTTTCCAAGGCAGAGTCAGGGAGGGAGATTCCTTCCCTAGAGGGACAACCAGCCCAGGAGGCTGCATCACTCACCCTCGCAGGCTGCTGGGGTGTTGGCAGTGCAGCAGAAAAATTAGTCTCAGTGCCAAACGTTTCCCCATACAAGAAGATCCTGCAAGATACAAGCCTCTCTCTCTGGGCTGGGATTTGTCTGGCTTATTCTCCTCCCAGTTCTGAATATTTTTGTGCTGAACAATTTGGTAAAGCTCCACTTGGCCGTGGCTGAGCTCTCCACGTGAAAACATGGTTACAAAATGTTTCTGAGGCAGGATTTTTAAGCACACCCCTCAAAGGCTTGCCATGAGCTTTGCCCCTGGTGTTGCAAGAAGCCTGGGCTAAAAAGGGCACAACCTTTGAATGTAACATCTATAGGACAGGGATTTCTTATGCTTTTGAGACTTCGGTCAAGGCAAAAACAGTTGACGAGTTTGTGTCAGAAGACACAGCAGTCTATCCTCCCCATCATCTCTGGGCCACTCATGGTTTTGTAGACCTCTTCCCCACAGTATGTCCTTCTTCCAAGCTGAAGAGTCCCAGCCTACAGTTTTCCACTGCACAGGCTGTTCCCATGTCTCTGAGCATCCTTACCGCCTGCCTCCAAACCTTCTTCCATTCTCTGTTACCCTTTCTGAAAGGAAAGGACCAGAACTGTATGCAGAAAAACATTTAAACAAAGTGAAGCCAGGCCCAGGAAAATGAACTAAAATTCTTCTAAGAAAAACTGTGAGGATCTTGGAAGAACCAAGAGGACAGGTAGAACTCTGCATGCAGTGCCTTCTCATTTCTGTATCTGACATGGAGGAGGCAGAAAAGGGAAAATACAAATAAGTGAACCCGAAGAAG
Organism: Cettia cetti; assembly: GCA_013401135.1. Taxonomy (NCBI): domain Eukaryota; kingdom Metazoa; phylum Chordata; class Aves; order Passeriformes; family Sylviidae; genus Cettia; species Cettia cetti. The sequence goes on along the minus strand of VZUI01059692.1, from coordinate 1,219 downwards.
AATGAAGCAGCTTAGATGGGGATGTCAGCAGAGGAGAATTGGTCATGGCAGTGACCTGAAAGACTGCAGGAGGGATTGGGATGGAAAAAAATGCTCAAAACCTTCTTTGGCAGGCAAGAATAACAGAAATTTTGGGTCAGAGCAAATCAAGAGCCCTGTGGCAGGGGCTGGTGTCCAGTCTTCAGCACCAATAAACTGTCCACAAGCATCCACATCCTCACAGAATAGAGCACCTGTGCAGCTTCAGGTGCCCTGCCCACGGCATCGTGCCACGGCAGTAGTGTGGGTCCACACCTCAGGAGAACAGACGGGAATCAGCTCCCAGCCTGTGCACCTACCAACACGACTCCGAGAGCATTCCACACTCCCGCTCCTGGCTGGTGGCAAGTCAAGCTGAGATCTGTGTGGTTGCTATGGAGAAGTGTAGCTAAATGCACAAACAAGTGCCAAACAGTGGTAACTGCTCAGGGGGACTCAGAGACTCCGGGCTTTACAACGTGTTGCTGAGGGATGGTATCCCTTGGGGCATGGAGGCTTTTTTTAGCCTGCCAGGAAATCCAGCGCGGGACCTACTATACTTGGTGTGCCAGATCCTCTGTGATGCACAATCTAGCCCTCTCTGTCATGGATTTCTGATGGGGAGCAATTTGTTTTTCTCCATCTTGATGCTTTGGCATGATCTGACAATGTATCTAAGCAGCCAAGAAGGCTGCTAGCGGCGAAGCTGAGACTGCACCAGATGGACAGTGTAGACCCAGCCGTCAGCTGCTGCCAAAGCCAAAGCCGACAAGACAGCGAGATTCCCACCAGGCAGCAGCGGGGAAGGGAAGCCCCGGCAGTGTGTGCGAGGCGGCAGCGCTCCGTGGGGAAGCAGAAGAGGGTTTGCACAGGCAGCTGCCTGCCGTGCTCTGCCAGCAGCCCGGCCCGGTGCACGGCGCACGAGTACCGTGTCCAGCCCGGAGGCTCCGGCGGTGCCTGCACGCCCCGTCCCGGCGCGGGCAGCCGGCTGGACACGGTGTCCGTCGGCGGAGCGTCCCCGTGCGCCGCCCCGGCGAAACGCCTCGCAGCCCGGGGCCGCACGGTGCCGCACAGGGCGAAGTCCCCACGTCAGCCGGGGGCCCCGGGCTCCCCAGGCTGCGGGCCAGCCCCGCGGTGCAGCTCCGCCTTCCCAGCGGCACCACGCCGGGCCGGGCCGGGCGGGGGCAGCCGGGCGGCGGGG
>VZUI01059689.1:0-14424 GCA_013401135.1 Cettia cetti | reverse complement strand
ATCCATCCATCCATCCATCCATCCATCCATCCATCCATCCATCCATCCATCCATCCATCCATCCATCCATCCATCCCCCAGTCTGTGCTGGCCCTGGGGATTGCCCCAGCCCCGATGCAGGACCTTGCTTTTGGCCTAGTTGCACTCCATGAGGCTCCCATGCTTTTGGGAGCTTTATTCCCATAGTTCAGTATCCTAAGGCACTTCACCCATCCCTCCCCAGGTCCCAGGACACACCACAGCTACTTCCAAAATCAGACAGGCCCCAAATGCTGCATTCAAACTGTTCTGGATGAGAGTGAGTCTGTGCCCGTGAGGGGCCCTGTGACTGAGCACCCCAAAGGATGGGGGAGAAGGAGGCCCTGATGGAGGGACTGGTGCAGCACAGGAGGGAGCAAAGTCCCTCACCCTGCACAAGGTGACACACAGTGAGCCCATTTGGACAGAGAGACGGGGCTTTGTGCAGAAAGGAACCAGCTGGGGAATAGTGGAAAGGTTATTTTTAGAGTTGCATATTTCCATGATAAAGAGCAAGTATTACCTCTGGCTGAAAACTTTTTATAGCACTGGCAGAAAAAAAACTGACCAGAAGTAGTCCAACCTCCCAGAGCTTCAGCTGGGAGCGTGCCTGAGATGCTGCAGTTGGTACCCAAAGCAGCAAGTATGAAATAAAGACTCAAAGTGCGCCCACAAACAATTCAGACACCTGAACCTGCCAAATCCAGATTTTCCCCCCCCCCCCAAAAAAAAAAAAAAAAAAAAAGTGTGATTTGTATTTTTAAACACTTACTGAAGTGCAGGGAATTGTGTCATTTCATTCAAATTTCAGGTCCCAACACACAGGCAGGTCACAGTAGCTTGGAAGGGCTTTAAGGACATCAGGCCCTGTCACCTGCAGTCACTGTCAGCTGCAGCCATCATCTCTGCATAGTGGTTGTCTGGCAGCTTCTTCAGACTCCACTAACTCAAGGAAATGGGATAGCCCAAAATTCCAAGTTGGAAGAAAGGCATAACCCACAGGTTGCCTTGTAAATGTGAAAGATCCAAATGGCTGATTCTCCGGGAAAGGTCAAAAAAGTGAAAAAAATTCCACCTCACAGCACTGGGTACTTATTCAAGGATCTTTTCATATAGCCACAGACCTGCAGGGTGGTTTGGGTTGGAAGGGATCTTAAAGCTCATCTCATTGCACCTTCCACTGTCCCAGGGTGCTCCAAGCCCTGTCCCACCTGGCCTTGAGCATTTGCAAGGATGGGGCAGCCACAGCTGCTCTGGGCACTCTCCACCCTCATGGTACAACATTTCTTCCTTATGTCCAGCCCAAATTTTTTTGCAGATGGCAGCAGCAGGACAGGGCTTGGTCCATCCATCCCCACCTGCACACACAGTTCCAAACACAGCAGTGAGCCAGCTCCCTGCCTGCACGTGAGTTACAGGTGCTGGGCCCTCTTCCATGACCCCCATCCCAAGGCTGATTCACTGCCTCTATCTCTGGCTTGTTCATTTACCAAAATTAGAGACAACTCACTCCTAATGCAGCTCTGGAGCAGGGGAACACACCTGCCACTGGCTGGGGACCTCCCTGCCCCAGCAAGTGAGCAACTGGCAGCCTCTGCCCAGGCCCCCAACACACAGCTCTGCCCAGAACCTCCCCATCCATTGTCCCTGCACTCTGGGAGCTGTTTGGGAGCTGTGTGCCATGGGAGTCACATGCAACGTGAGCCTGTGTGCTGTGGGAGCTGTGTGCCATGGGAGCTGCAGCAGCCATGTGCTGTGGGAGCTGCAGGAGCTGTGTGGGATAGGAGCTGTGTGCTGTGGGAGCTGCAGGAGCTGTGTGCTGTGGAAGCTGCAGGAGCTGTGTGGGGTAGGAGCTGTGTGCTGTGGGAGCTGCAGGAGCTGTGTGCTGTGGGAGCTGCAGGAGCTGTGTGGGATAGGAGCTGTGTGCTGTGGGAGCTGCAGGAGCTGTGTGCTGTGGGAGCTGCAGGAGCTGTGTGGGGTAGGAGCTGTGTGCTGTGGGGGCTGCAGGAGCTGTGTGGGATAGGAGCTGTGTGCTGTGGGAGCTGCAGGAGCTGTGTGGGATAGGAGCTGTGTGCTGTGGGAGCCGCAGGAGCTGTGTGGGGTAGGAGCTGTGTGCTGTGGGAGCTGCACGCTATGGGAGCTGTGTGGGAGCTTTATGCCACAGGAGCCATGTGCCATGGGAGCTGCACACTGTGGGAGCTGTGTGGTGTGGGAGCCAAATGTTTTGGGAGCTGTGTGCCTTGGGAGCTGTGTGGGAACTGTGTGCCATGGCAGTAATGTGCTGTGGGAGGTCTGTACCATGACAGCTGTGTGCCATGGGAGCTGTGTGCCATGGGAGCTGTGTGCCATGGGAGCTGTGTGCCATGGAATCTGTGTACCATGGGAGCTGTGTGCCATGGGAGCTGTGTGCCATGGAATTTGTGTGCCATGGGAGCTGTGTGCCACAGGAGCTGTGTGCCAGGGGAGCTGTATGCCATGGGAGCTGTGTGCCACAGGAGCTGTGTGCCAGGGACCTGTGTGCCACAGGAGGCATGTCCCATGGAAGCTGTGTGCCAGGGATCTGTGTTCCAGGGATGTGTGTTCCAGGGATCTGTGTGCCATGGAAGCCATGTACCAGGGATCTGTGTGCCATGGGAGCTGTGTGCTGCTGGAGGCGTGTGCCAGGGATTTGTGTGCAGGGATCTGTGTGCCATGGAAGCCATGTGCCAGGGTCCGTGTTGCAGGGATCTGCGCTGATGGAGCCGTGTGCGGGCCGTGCCCTGCTCTGGCACGTTCCCTGCACCCGGGGCAGTGCAGACGCAGCCGGGGCAGTGCAGACACAGCCGGGGCAGTGCCCACGCAGCCGGGGCAGTGCAGACACAGCCGGGGCAGTGCAGACACAGCCGGGGCAGTGCCCACGCAGCCGGGGCAGTGCAGACACAGCCGGGGCAGTGCCCACGCAGCCGGGGCAGTGCCCACGCAGCCGGGGCAGTGCCCACGCAGCCGGGGCAGTGCCCACGCAGCCGGGGCAGTGCCGACGTGCTCCTCGGCACGCTCGCTGCAGCCTCCCAGCCCTCCCTGCCTGCAGCGTCAGCCCCGGCGTCACTGCCCTGTCATCAGCTGCCATTGATTCATTGGAGGGGAAATCTCCCGTCCAATGGAGGAGGGAACAGGGAATCCCAAAAGCCAGTGGACTGCAGAACGTCGCTTTCTGCCCGCTTCACCGCCCCAGTTTTCCCACAGTGTCCTTGCTCCGTGCCCTCCGGGCAGGGCAGGCGACCCCTGACAGAGGGAAGGAGAGAGGGAGGGAGGTGTGTGGGAGAAAACCCAAACATGTCTTTAACAAGAAAGATGAAATCACACAACTGGAATGAACAGAAAATAACAGGGACGCTACAAATTCTTGCAAAACAATGCAATGATGCACCTGGGCTGGATGGAAGAGGGGGAAACAGGATGGATGCAGGTCTGGCATTGCACAGGACAGCTGCAAAGGGCTCACTCACCCTGCCCCACTCTTGCACAGGCAATCATTTTGTGTAGTGTCTGCTGGTGTTCCTCATGCTTCCCCCTTGGCACCTACTCTCCCACTCTCTCCTGGCCCCACGTCCCTCCTCCCCCTCTGGTGTTGGATCCTCTTGCTGTCTGTCTCCTGGAATTATGGCTCCATCTTCACACTCTGGAATTCACTCTCTTCTGCCAACTCATTCTCCAGATCCCTTCCTTCGCCAGGATTTGCTTTCCCCATTCCCTCCAATCCTGGGTTCAGTTTGAGTTGTGTCAGAGGAGATGTAGATTGCATATTGGGGAAAATTTGTTCATAAAAGGCCTGTCCAGCCCTGGCACAGGTGCCCAGGACTGTGATGGAGCCACTGTCCCTGGGTGGGATTAACACACGTGTGGATGTGGCACGTGGGGATATGGGTTAGTGGTGGGCCCTGGCAGTGCTGGGTAGGACTAAAGGATCTTGGAAGTCTTTTCCAACCATAATGAATCCAAGATTCCATCCCCCAGATGTCAGCAACCTCAACACAATCACAGCAGCTCCACCTCCTCCTCTTCCTCCCTCCCCCCACCACTCTGAGTGTCTGCACGTCCTTCACTCTGCAGGATAGTTAGTATTTCCACCTTTTAGAAAACAGGATTTATATTCTCTGGGGGGAATCCTTGGGGAAATCTTTCAATCATGTTTGGCTGTAACCAGGGTATTGTGAACACCACACTCAGAGTGTATCCTGGTCCTCCTCACCTGAGAGAGAGGCTTTCCCCAACAACTGCCTGTTTGCAGGTTATCCTTTCCCACACTTGCAGTCCCTCAGAGCAAGATGTGCAGGGAAGGAAAAGCATGAAGGAGAGTGTCTCTGGTTTTATGGCAGGATATAGTAGCCAGGCACATGTGGGTGTATCTCACCCAGGGTACCAAGCTGCACACAGGGATCAGATGATTAAAGATTTGGGGTGGGATAGGAACAAAATGATGGACAAGCCCCATTGAGGGGTCAATCCTGGGGCAAGTTCCATTCAGTGTTTTCATTAAGAGCTTACAGACTGGAGGAAAACCCACCCACCAGCTTGCAGGGGTGGCACAGGACAGCTGTGTTGGCCTCACATATCTGATCAAAAGTCACACTTGATTAATTACAAATCCAGGCTAAAGTCAATTACAGACACACTGGAGAAGGACAAGTCTCAGCTGGTTCCTAGGGATAACAATAATCTACCAGTCAAATACAATTCTAGAGCCTTGCATCTGCTCATACTCTGGGAGGAGCTGTTTGCAGGAGCCTTCCAAGGAAGGCTGCAGCTGATGGCAGGATGTTATGTGTGCGGATCAAAGGCATTTTTTTTCCTTGCAAAAAAGCAAATCTGAGGAGTTGGGCAGACTGGGTCTCCCCAAGCTCAGATGAGGTCTGTGACCCCAGCCCCTAACACAACACTGACCCTGAGTCCCCACAGTGCTTCCACACATACCAGACATGGATGTACCACAAGAAAATCAAGTGCAACAGCTGGAAAGCAGAATTTAACCCAAGGGAGGTCTAGAGATTCTGTCTGATTGCTGCACATGAGTGCTGCCCATACACAGCAGCCTCAAGGCCACCTAATGTCAGCAGATCTGGCTAATCCAATTTTTAAGAAGTTGGTGATCACTGATGCTTGGCTTGCCAGCTTCTTGCAGTCTGTGGTTACTGAATCTCCTCCTTCTGGGTTGAAGGAAGCTCAGGATTCCCATTCCAGGCTCAGGGATGCCACAGGACTGCCAGCCTGGAACTGGGACAGGAACTATTCCAGGCACAGGGAGGAATCAATGGCCATGGTCCACTTGATAGTGAAGGTCTGTGTTCTCAAGCAGCCACCTCTGGCCCAAAGTTCACACTCTCTGGACTAAAGCAGGCACCAAATGTGAACTGGGGTTGTCAGGAATCTCCACTGACTGAGGCCTCATCCCTTTCATGGAGGACACATCACCTGAGCCCTTTGGCATGGCAGGATTTCAGTCTTTCCTGCTTTGGACCTCCCACAGCCTCCAGGGGTGGAGCAGAGGCACGTGCCAACACCAACCAACCTGTGGCTGTGTAAGGAAAGGGGTTTTACCACAACGGTGACTGAGCACAGGTCACACAGAGATGCTGAGGACTCTCCACACTTGGGGATATTCACACACCTGGACACAGCCCTGGGAAACCTGCTCCAGGTGACCCAGCTTAACCCAGGTGATTTCCAAAGGTGATTTCAACCAATCTGCTTGTGTAAAAATAAGGAGCTGCAGTGCCCTGTGATGCATAGAGCAGACTAAAGACACTGCTGTGCTGTGGTTTGGGGTGTCACAGGAGGCCACGTGGCTGCAGAACATCACCTGTCCAAATGGGCAATGCAGCACCCCCAAACAGGGCTCAGGGGCACAGCCTGCATCTGTGGGCCTGGTATTTTTGAGTCTGTAAGGTTTTCAGCCTGTCAGTAGCTGATTTTCTTCTCATGGGAAGAATTCTTGTGAGGTTTTTTTTTCAAGGACAAGTTCATGTAAATAACAATAACATTTCTAAGTTCTCATAACAACCTCTCTCCCAGGTGTTGTTTCTATTATTTAACCAATGGCAAGAGGTGTCCATTTTACAAACCAATCCTATGCTTTCTTAGTGCAGCATGTTATAAAAAGGCTGGATGAATTGTAAATAAAGCCTTCTGAATTTTCTTCTACCTTGGAATCAAGCTCTTTATTTTGTGTCCAACGGTGACATGCATCTTTGCTGGACACACATAAAGGGAAATCCCTCATCTGGACACTGGCTGAAGCAGCTGGGAGGAGACCCAGGAAAGCAAGGAGATGGCATTAAGAGTGAAAGTTGTTCAAGAACAAGAGAAAATGCCTTACAGATGGAGATCCCACAGACATGGTTGTTACAATCTACTCTCACCTTACAGGGAGGAAATGCTGGAAACTGAAGAGCTGGTCAGTGTCTATCATATCCTTTCATCAAAACCTTTTGAACCCTCTCCTTTGTCAAACTCAATGTACCAAGTCCAGTGGTAGGGAGAAGCAGGACACACCCAGCTCAAGGCACAGGAGTGGTTGGTTGGGAGGTTCAGCCATCCCCCACCCAGGTCTGATGACACCACCCAGTTCCCTTTCCCTCTGAATTGCCTGCCTGTCCATGTCCTGCAACACAGGATGCTCTTCACCTCCTCCCCCAGACACACTGCAGAGATCAAGAACAACCAGGAATAAGCAGCAGCAAGGAGTCAAAATCCAACACTGGAGCAGTGCTGCTGCTGTGGCCAGATGGCTCTGAGAAGGTGAATCTCCAAGGTTTTGTGAAGAAAATCCCAGCCTTTCACACTGAAGACATCCTATCAAGAAATCACAGTTCAGGCTGGTGCTGCCTTCCAGCAGGATTGCACAAAGACACACTGGCCACAAAGCTGTTTCCCTCTGGCACAACCAGCATCCCACTAGGGACAAGCTCATTTCCTCTTATCATTAATTATTACTTATTAGGAACCTACAAAGATTGACTAGCTCATTCCAAAGCTCTTTCTAGTTGTTTCAGTATCTCCCTTCTGCCAAGGCAAGATGGAAACTTCCACCCTCAGGCTGTGGAAGATGCCATGTGACAGATGAAGCCCCCAAACACCCCAACAACAGAGAGATAAAGGCCAAGACCCTTCTCGTGCACCAGTGCTTTCCCCAGATTGACCCAAGTGAGAGGCTGGTCAGCAGGAGATGGCTGGCAAGCAAGGGTGACAGCTCTGCAGCAGATTTTATCCACTGCTTCCCCAGGGCTTGCTCTGATGACACTTAAGGAGGGGCCACATCTCCATGCCACAGCACGGGGCAGTTTGTCAACACTGTGGCCCAGCTCTGCCTGCTCCATCCTGACATTTCAGTAGCTCTCAGGAGCTATTTTGGTCTCTGCCAAGGGCAGAGCTCTGACACAGACAGCCAGAGGAAGGGGGAGGCAAGGGGGATGCAGGAGGAGAAGCCTCCCAGACAATGCACAGATCAGCATCACCACTCATGTTGTGGAGCCCACTGCCCCACACTGGCCACAGAGGCTGCTTGAGTGAAGGGTGGATTTGCTTCCAGCCTGCCCCAGGCTGGGGAGTTGGGAAACTCCACAGAGCTGCCCTGGAGGAGGACATGGAACCACCCCACACAGGGAAAACTGGCCTGCCAACCCCATTCCACCACCTCCAGACACAGCAAGACCCGCACATCCAGACTGGACAGGCACAGGTTGAGCCTGTGCCAGAGCAGGAGCAGCTCAGCAGAGCACCAGGAGCCTGCACAGCACTTCAGAGAATCACAGAATCATGGATCAGTTTGGGCTGGAAGGGACTCTCAAAGGTGATCCAGTCCAACCCTCTGCCAAGGGCAGGGACTCCTGCTAGGCCAGGTGGCTCCAAGCCCCATCCAGCCTGGCCTTGGACACTTCCAGGGATGGGGCAGCCACAGCTGCTCTGGGCAACCTGTGCCAGGGCCTCACCTCCCTCACAGGTAAGAATTTCTTCTTAATATCTAATCTAATCTAATCTAATCTCCCCTCTTTTAGATTAAAACCTTTTCTGTCACTATTTGCATGTGAAAAGTCACCTCCTTCTTTTTTATAAGCCCCCTTTAGGCTGGAAGAGGCTCTAGGTTCTGCCCAGAGCCTTCTCATCTCTAGGCTGAACATCCCCAGCTCTCTCAGCCTGTCTCCAGAGCAGAGGGGCTCCAGCCCTTTGATTCCCCCACATTCCCCTGTGGAGGACAGGTCAGAGAGCACATCCCAGCACCAGGAACTGAGCCAGAAGAACAGCTCAGGGCAGAGGGGGCAGCCAGCATGGGGCTGTCCTGCTTCAGCCCTGCTGGGCACAATTTTGCCTGCAAAAGGCAAGCAGGAAGGTGTTTTCAATTTACATTCACCCTGCAATATTAATTAGGAGCCCCAGACACTCCTAAGGAAGGAGAGTTTTCAAGTTCCAGGTCCCATCAAGCCATGATTGCTGTGTGAAACTCCAGGTCGTGCTTGAGACAAACTTGGACAGTTCAGAACTTGGTGCCTTCAGGTAACTCAAGTTGGCCTCCTACTGTATTCAAAATTGGAAACAGGAATCCCAACCCCAGGGGATCACGGGATTATGGTCTTTCTGCTAGAGATGGAGCAAGGCAGCAGCAGCACTCCCCACAGCTGAGGTGCCAGAGCAGCTGACTGTAGAACGCCCCACCAGAGGCTCAGAAAAGCCTGTTTACATCACAAGAATTTTGATTTTTTTCACATGAAAAATGACTTCAATCATAAAAAGATGGAATTTTTTTCTATTTTTCTGCTGCTCACAGCTAATGGGATGTGTCCCAGCTGCTCCATCTGTATCAGTGACCACCTTCCCACCAGTGCTGGGTTCAGACATTGGTCCCAAGAGGAAGCCCTTCATCAGCAAAGTTAGTGACTAATTTCTTCACTTCAGGCTGCTGGAAAAAGCAGCTCAGAGCTTCTCTAGTGAGAGAGGAGGAGCTCCCCAGGGCCTCAGTGCTGTGTCCAGCACCCTCCTCAGACCTGGTACACGCTGGAAATGGAGCTACAATGGCAAACACTGACAAGTCCTTTTATCAGCAATTTTTTCATGTAAAACTGAACAACGGGGCAAACAAAAGAGAACAAGATTGATGGTCTAAATGTCACTTAATTATCTTTTCAATTAACAGAAAATTTTACACATCCTTCCCCAGCTAAATCTTGAGAGCAGCTCCACTTGATGTGGCTCCACCACTGCAGAATTGGAACAGCAGGAACTAAGCAGGATCTTCTCAAAAGTCAGAAGAAAATAAGGTGGGTGATGTTCTGCCTACATTCTCCAACTTGCTTTCCCACCAGGCTGCTTTCCTGTAGCACCAGAAGCTATTAAAAGCCCTTGCAGTAGTCTCAAGAGCACAGAATTATCTTCCAGATTGGGAGCTCCAGATTCCTTTTGGTCTTGGTGAGATATATAATCCACACATGGTGCCATTACCCACTCTAAGCACTGTCTCTGCAAGAACCCAGATGGATGCCAAGAATAAGGCACTTCTTATAGCTGAGGCATTTTTAAGAGATGTTAACATGCCTTGCATAAACGTGTCCTACTTTCTGACTTGGGTTGAACACACATGAGTCACTCAGCTGCATCCTCCTAAAAGCCCACACCTGTACAGAAAAATCCCACCTCCTCTCTCACACACCCTACCTGATCAGGAAGTGGTGACAAAGACATGAAGATGCTGGTTTTATCATCATGATTCAAAACTTTTAAGCTCTCAATGGAAGAAAAAATGTTACTCCACATCACTGCCCAACGTGCTGCGGAGTCACCTTCCACCATCACCACAGGAGGATGCTTTTACAGCTGACTCTGAGCTCAGGACAGACCTGGTCCTAAAAACAAGGTATCAGCATGAGGTTTGAATCACCTTTCATCACAGAACAGTAGGTAGGGTGACAAGAAGGGACACAGAGACTTCTGGATCCTTCCAAGTACAATGGGGACAAAGTTCCCCACCACACAAGGACGAGGCTTTGCTGCCTTCAGAGAGCAGATGCAGCATCTGACCGGCTCTGCTGCTCCTCCCATGGAAAGAGGAGCCTTTCAAGTCTCGACATTTCCACCTCTCCTCAAAATTTCTCACTATGCCAAAAAGGACAAGAAAGGAAAGGACGGGCAGAGGTCACACCAGCCGTGGTTTCTCACCAGCGGCTTTGGCCGACAGAGAACTTTGGAACTTCAGCCTCGTTTCTTCAACAAAAAGCTTTAAGGGAGCACTTCTCAGTCTGAGAACAGCAGCTCCCTGCAGCCGAGAAGAGCAGGCAGCATCACAGCCTGTTCAACAAGCCAAAGGCAAAGGGAGCACAGAAAAACCCTTCCAGCCAGTCTGCCCCTGCTCTGCTTTCAACCCAGAAACTTTTTAGGAGAAATCTGTGGGTCTCTATCCACTGACTAATTGAAGCAACCACAAATACAAACTGCACTGTCTTCTCATCTCTGCTTTTTGCTCTAGATAAATGCTAATGCACCTATGCTGCCTCAACTGCCCTCAGAGCCCCAGAGGCTCCTCAGGGTCAGCTCCTTCTTGAAGCCAGGGGCTCTTTACCTGAGGTTAAGGTCCTCCTTCTACTGAGCCTTTGTATGATCAATCTTTTAAGGCAACCCTTAAACTAAGAGACTAAAGACCAATAATGGTTTGTACTGGAAACAGTGAACTGGAAACCCTTTGACACAACCTGTCCAGTGCAATATCCAACTGATTGTTGCAAGTTTTGAAATACTGGTGCAACTCAAAAACTTTTCACGTTGCAATAAAAATCAAACACTTTTCAAACCATCACCCACAGGCATGGAATGAGGGATGGTTTCATGTTGTAGCACTAGAGAAAGGCTGGAACAGACTCACTCTGGTATGTGGGCATGTCAGGGTTTGGTTATCTTCCATCATAACTTTCCCCAGAAGCTGTTCCATTCATGGCTGCAGTTTGAAGGGCAGAGGAAAAAGTTTCAAATCTGGTACCAGGTCAGATGGGGCTTGGAGCAACCTGGGATAGCAGAAGGTGTCCCTGCCCACAGCAGGGGGTGGAACAAGATGGGCTTTTAGGTCCCTTCCAACCCAAACCATCATCATGATTTGATGATACCCACCACTTTTGACCAGACCCAAGAGGAAGAGGCTTCCACCAGGTTCAGACTGGGACCATGGAGGTCCAGGAAACCAAAACAGAAGCCTTTGGGTTTGGGAAATGGCACAAAGCTCCTTGCACCATGCACATGCACACTCAGCAGCTGACTGGGAGATGGTGCCCAGCCAAACAACTGAAACACCATCAAAGGCATTTCACAGATTATTGGAATCATGGATCTAGAGTGGTTTGGATTGAAAACAACCATAAAAACTCATCTTATTCCACCCCCTGCCATGGGCAGGGACACCTTCCACTATCCCAAGTTGCTCCAAGCCCTGCCCAGCCTGGCCTTGGGCACTTCCAGGGATGAGGCAACCACAGCTTCTCTGGACAACCTATGCCAGGGCCTCCCACTCTCACAGAGAAAAATTCCTGTCCAATATCTAAAGTGCTGCTACCTAAGGGCTACTTCCAGCCCTGACCACCCCTGGTAGTTAGCAGAACAATGATGGATACTCCCCTTAATAAGGGTGCACAGGGAAGTGGTTCATAGCAGGCTGGTAATAAAGAATATCTGCACAAGATGGTCTTCAGCTGCACACACATCAGTATTTACAGATCAGAAGCCAAGTCCTAACCTGCTGGATTCTATACCACTTGATTAATTATTTACCTCAAAGCTAATTAATCATCCATTAACTCTTGGTGAGCTCTTCTACCAGTAGGGCACATTCATGGAGTGACACAATAAATGCTTCCACCATTTAGAGTTTCATACGATTAAGAAAAAAAATCTTCTGTGAGCTCCACACATCTGAGAGGCCATGTCCCAGGTGCTTTTCATCTTCTTTACCAGACAATTCTTGGGCCTTGCCCCAATCCTGTTATCCATGCCATGATGCTCAGTGCTTCTCTAGATAGCATTTTTTTTTTTAGCTGCATCCAAAGCAACTCTTTTATTTGCATTTTTGCTAACAAACTGATACTTTGATTAGGAAATACAGTTCTGCTCCACCTCTGTGGGGCCTGGAAACTCATTAACAGTGCTGAGAGATAAGATGCTTAAGCCTATTAAGCAGGCTCCGATGGTATTAAAAACAAGTTCAAGATTTGCTGCCTGCTCTCAAAAAACATTTATTTCCAACAGACCCCAGGGACTGAGGCAGGATCAGCAGAAAGGGCTCTGAGGACACAGGAGGAGAGATGTCACCACAAGGGAAGTGACAGGGCCATTAACAAGCCACACTCTCCTCTGAGAGTGTTTGGCCTTGGTGTCACCCAGACAGAGCCTTCGTAGCCATCCTGCCCAAAACATCAATAATTCATCCCATTTCCCCAACCATAGAATCACAGAATCAATTAGGCTGGAAAAGCCCTCTGAGATGATGAAGTCCAGCCATTCCCCCCGGCACTGACAAGGCCACTACTACCAACCTATGCCCACAAGTGCCACATCCACACGTCTGTTAAACCCTCCAGGAATGGGGACTCCACCACTGCTCTGCACAGCCTGTGCCAAGGCGGGGCAACCCTTTCCATGATGAAATTTTCCTCAACAGCCAATTTAAATATCCCCTAGTACAAGCTGAGGCTGTTTCCTCTTGTTCTGTTCCTGCTCCCAGGGAGCAGAGCCCAACCCACCCCTGGCTCCACCTTCCTGTCAGGGAGTTGTGGAGAGGGAGAAGATCCCTCCAGAGCCACGGCCCGTCACGGTCAGTAACACAGTGCTGAAGTGACAGACTAATTTCTTTGTCCCCTATCAGCCAGCACCTGTAAATATCTCATATTCAGGCTGCTGAGTCTAGAATGTCAACCCAAACCCCATTTCTCCTGTCTCAGTCACAAGCCAGGATTCATGGTAACACCTCCCCGGCCCACGTGTCCTCATGTCACCGTCTCCAGAGGAGACTGGTCCAAACACAGCACATCATCACCAACTGGAGGGGAACTGGAGCGTGTTAACAGCATGACATGTCCCTGGAAGGGCAGCCCAGCACTCCACTGATGCAGGATTTGCATCCATGAGCCAGCTACGTTAGGTGGAAGGTCTTAGGTGTGAGAAAAGTCATTCAGCATCACCACATCCCATGAATCCACCCCATCCCCAGGCCAGGATATTCCTTTTGGGGCAGCCTCAGCAGGCTGAGTGCCCCAACTAAGCAATGGGGTATCCAGGGTGTGGGCAGCCCTGGGGTGCAGGCAGCCCTGGGGTGCAGGCTCACGCCTCCATCCCACCCTGCACACACAGAGCTGTGGAGCATCTGCAACGTGCACTGCTGAGCACCCATAGATTACAGGCAGGGGATCCCAGCCTGATAATTCAGCAGCAGATTGCCAGGGAAGAAGCCAAGTGACACATCAGGGGCAGTTTTTTCTCCTACTAAATTATCTCCAGCTCATAAGCACCAATGTCCCATTGGAATGGCAGCACCTTTCCATGACATTTCACTTTCCAGTTGCTCCCCATATCTATCTATTATTTACACCTGACTGCTGAATTCACTTGGAAATACCTCAGGGCCTTTTCCCACGGCTCTGCTGTAGTTGAAGGATCAAAATCCAGGATTAGCACCCACAGAATCACCACCCAAGGAGGGAGCCTGTGGAAGGCAGCCCAGTGACAGTGGCCACACACAGCTGTGGGTCCCTTCCCTCCAGCCAGCACCCATCCCAGTGGCTCCCAGTACAGCAGGGATGCAGGAGCCACAGCCCAGCCATGCAGACAGCAGCTTTGTCCTGGCTCTCTGACAGGTTAAATCTTCCCCTGGAGAACTGGGAAGCACTCTGCTCCTGATGGGAATAGCCCCTGTCCTGTGCTCCTCACTGCCTGCTGGAGGCTTGGCCATGACCTTGGAGGTTCAAACCAGTACAGAAATGAGACAGACACTGGGGGATGCAAGACAGCTTCCAGCATGGCTGCTGAATCACAGCTGCCCGGTGCTGTGGAGGCACTGGGGAGGAGCTCTTGCCAGAGGGAAAGCTGGGTTGAGGAAACTGGAACTGCAAAGAGAGGAGTTTGATGAAGGGGCTATGGATGGACAGGGAATCAGTGGGATGTCATGTCCAAACTGCTGCAGTGAATGGCTCAGTGTGCAAGAGGAAACAAGTGGTGCCCCCCAAGGGTCTGTACTGGGACCAGAACCAGCCCCTGCCTCCAGCAGGACACAGGCAGGGGATCAAGCAAACCCCCAGCAAGGCTGGGAATGGTTCTGAGCTGAGTGGTGCTGAGGGAAGGGAAGGGAAGGGAAGGGAAGGGAAGGGAAGGGAAGGGAAGGGAAGGGAAGGGAAGGGAAGGGAAGGG
>VZUI01059687.1:0-15872 GCA_013401135.1 Cettia cetti | reverse complement strand
ACAGACAGACAGACAGATAGATAGATAGATAGATAGATAGATAGATAGATAGATAGATAGATAGATAGATAGATAGATAATCAAGCATTTGTGCCACAAATTAGCACTCCCAGCCTAAGTGCTCTTTCCACTATTTGCAGCTGTGTAGCAGTAAGAAAGTAGTATGAGCAGAAAAAGAATTGGCACAGATATTTTTCAAACATCTGCATGAAAGTCTGGAAAAGTTGTAGAGAAGGTGGTCCTAATTTTTAGGAGGAAGACAGGGAGGTGAGTTAACCAACCGCCTTATCAAATTTGTCGGAGAGGACAGTAGCTGTTATGTTCACCATATATTCCTGTTTTTAACTTAGAGCTTAAAGTGTATGAAAATTAGAGCTTAATGTATATTAACAAGGGAGAAACAAGATAAATGGTAATGGCAGCTTTGTGTAATACATAGCTACAGTTTCACAACTTCTCTTTTTCTTCTGTAGGGCTTATTCATGTTGGTGATGAACTGAGGGAAGTCAATGGGATTCCCGTAGATGATAAAAAGCCTGAAGAAATAATACACATTTTGGTAAATACCAAACATTTAAAAATAAATTTAGGAGAGTCAAGTCATTCTACTATAATGGCTTTTGTTCTAGTGCCATCATTTACAAACCTGTCATTTTTCATAGAGTGGTTTTCCATGTGTTACATATATATGCAATTATAAATTACTTGTAAAAGAGTTAAAGACAGTAATATTGCCATAAATATGTTGCAGACTTCAGTTTGTAATCTATGGTTTTTAAGGACCACCATGATCTGTTGAATTCAAACTATTTTAAATGTATTCATTAATAACTCATTGTCACTCCATGTGACAATTAATTAATAATACAGGTACTAAATAGATGGTATAATTGGTCTATGAAGATTTTATATGACATTGGTTTACAGTATATAGCTGTATATGTTACTCTGTCTGCACGCTTCTAAACTGCACAGTCTCTAAAGCCAGCCAGATTTCTCATTATTGAAACATTGCAAATTAAGTAAATTAGACTTTTCCAGAAATATTTAATATTTTTACATCTAAGAAATTGATAAGGGTCATGACAGCTGTTATTCATGCTGTCATATACATAAATACCTGCTGTCATGCTGGATTGAGCAGCTGTCTCATAGTTCTGGTTCAGTAACCCAGATCATTCAAGTGCTAGCCCACTGATATTCATTCTTGCTTTATGGTTTCATGTTTCCCACAGAACCATAGTTTCCTTCAAAAATTAATATTTTAAAATGTCTAGAAACAAAATACCACCAGAAAAGGTGTGAACAATTTCCCCATTTACCTTTTAGAGGTACAGTATAAACATCAAAAGCTAGTTAGAGCTTGTTTCAAAAGTAACAAAGTTATTGATTCCAGTCCTACCGCGGGTGAAATAAGACCTTGGCTGCTGCCTGTCAAACAGGGAGCCTTGGATTGCAGACATGCCGGCAGAAGAATGTCTCGCTTGGTAGTGGACAGGCCTGTTTCCATTTTGCTTAAATTGTTGGCTGTCTGTTGCACTCTCCTCATTTTATGAAACTTGTCGGCTGCATGCAGCAGTAGCAGAGCCTCCAACTGATTAGCGCTTCCTTCAATAGCAAAATGGCACTGAGGCAGTGGGAATATACTGTGGTTAATAAGTAAAATGCAGCCAGACACACTTTAAGTGGGATATAGGGAAAGATGAATGGATGAGGTGGTTGATGATGGCTAGCTTGTTTTAAGATTTATAGTGGAGGGCTTTTTTTCCATTTAGTACACATAGTCTATTCAAATATGTTTTTCTTTTCTAGTTTCTTAAAGTTGCCAAGCGAATAAATCCCCCCCCCTCCCCAGTCACTCTGTTTGATAAATATGGCACAAGCCTGTTTGAATTTTTCTATTTTTTTTTTTTTTTATGAAATGTTAGTTCTATTTTTCCAGGGACATCCAAACTGTGCCAGGAGTCCATCAGTTGCTTCTAATATACATTTAAGCTGTAGCATTTTCTCCTGCCTTCAGTACAGAACTGGGACCTCTGAACCATGCAGGTCTCAATTATTAACAGTCCATCTGCCCCACCAGAGAAGCAAATAAACCCAAGCATTTCAAGTTGGCTATTTTAATTTTTGTAACACAAAGTTCGGTAAAGTGAAGCTGTCAAATTCCAGAGATCATGCTTGGGAGAGGATAGACTCATTATATTCTCTTAAATTCATCTGAGTTTCTTTATCTTCTAATATTTCCTTGAAATGTATAGCTGAATTCTCAGTGCATTTTCTTTTCAAATGTTCACCAGGCTCAGTCTCAAGGAGCCATTACATTTAAAATTATACCCAGTGTGAAGGAAGAAATGCCAATGAAGGAAGGCAAGGTAAGCAAGACTATTTCAGAAGCCATCACAGTAACTATTATGCTGAGGATATGTATTTTTTGCGTGGATGACAGAACCAAAAATGTGATTTATACCTGTGGACTCAACTTTTGTAAAGTGACAGTATATAGCACACTGTACACTTCAATACACAACTGCTGAATTTCTGAGTGGGTGTAACATGGTTCTTGAGCCTTAACTCTCAGCTGTGTAGTTGACAGGTAATCTTCCGCCATCTACAAGGACCTGACTTGGTTCCAAGTACTCCTTCCATCCTTCACTAGGTAGAAGACACTTGATAGCATCTTAGTTCAACAGTATCTTCTCATCTGTTCCTCATAAGGCACACTGCACCACCTGCATTGTCCTGCTTGCCTTGAGTCACAGAGCCTTTGCTCCATTGAGACTGCAGTGGCAGAAGCAATGAGTTGAACATTCCTGTATGAACATCCTTCCAATTCTAGACATCCATAAGGATGTTTTGCAGCAGCAAATATTTATATTATTTAGTTCAGTGGTTTTGAATGGTAGAAACAGAAAAGGAAGATACCTTTGGATTGCACTTAATATTTGATTCTAAAGATCAAACACTGTTTATTTCAGATGTTTATCAGAGCCTTATTTGACTATGATCCTAATGAAGATAAAGCAATTCCTTGTAAAGAAGCTGGACTTGCTTTCAGAAAAGGAGATATCCTCCAGATCATGAGCCAGGATGATGCAACCTGGTGGCAAGCCAAACATGAAGGTGATGCCAATCCCAGAGCAGGCTTGATCCCTTCAAAGCATTTCCAGGAGAGGTGAGCTACTGAGAATAATTCCATTATTGTTTTGCAGTAAGAGAAGAGACTTATTGCAGAGTTGTTGAGTTTGCATAGTTGGCGTGTGTAATGCTCACAGATTACATGGGTGCAATAAAAACGTGCATTTGCAGCAGGAAAACTGAACTTGGAAACATGTTGCTGAAATATTCTGGATTTCCATATTTCTCTGGCTAGAATTAATAATGACAAAAACTGATAGGATATCACTGATCCAGACTGAAAGAAAAAACATATGGAAAATAGCACATCAGTATATGCATTCACACTGATGTACTATGCAGGAGTAAGAACTGCAGAAGGTTTTGGAGAGCTTACAAAATTTTCAGGCAAGATTAAATTTTTTAGATTGTGAATAGATTGCATTGTTAAAACTAATTTCTTATAAAATAATCTGGATATTTTGCAATAGTCTCATGATATTTTGTGGTTATTAATCCCAAATTTGCAGTGAAAACTGAAGAGTTTGTGTCTTTTCCCCCACCACCTCCCATTTTATAGGAGATTGGCATTAAGAAGACCAGAAGTGCAGGTTCAGCCACTGAAAATTCCCAACAGAAAATCATGTAAGTCTGTTAACCTGGAATAGAAATAATACTCCACATCTCTAACCTTATAAAGTAGCAGTTTGTTTCAATGACAGGTTGCATTCCTCCCAGGCACAACAGCTTCTTGATCCCACTGTATCTGTAAGAAAATAAATATAAATAATGTTGTTAAAAGCTTTAAAAGCAGCTAGAAGCATTCCCAGCCCTCTAACTTTGTTTTTGAAGTACTGAACCCAATTAATATTTTGATATGTAATATATCAAAGGTTGAAGAGTGTCCTGTTCCTGTTGAAACAGGAAAGAATTGGCTCATCATTTTATATAATTTGGACTGCATCAACACAGTGAAATTTAAATTGAGAGTAAGATAGAAGGTCTGATAGTCTCCCCCTCTCCCCCCCCATATAGTTGATAACTTTTCATGTCCTGTGAAGCAGTAGAATTTTTTAAATGTCAAAACATTCAGTTTGTTGATGCACATTCACAGAACCACTTCTTACTGTTTTTTAAACAAACTCATCCATAATAGTCTCTGTTTTTAAATACAGTAGTTGCATAATATATGAAAAATAACCTCTAAGAAAGTGCATACATTGAAACAAGTATTTTCACTGGAATTTACATCAACGTCTGCTTTAAGTATTACTGCATATTTTGCTTGACCTGTTATTTCTTTCAGTTGTAAAGACTCATAACAAAGTGAACAATGTAAGAAACTATCACACTACAGTAGGATCTAAATCTTAAATACAAACATGGTTGTGAGTTCAACTAGAAGTATTCAGAAAGTTGTCTAACATTTCCAGCCACCTTTCATTTTCTAACAATGAAAGAAAAAGTATGGATACTATGGCAAACAGTGCATGCTGGCACACTAAGTACCAAACAAAATGCTCTTAACATTCAAACTCCTCACCAAGGTTTCTGTTGCAATTTTCCTAACTTCTTGCTATGGTGGTTGTGTTCTGAAGCTTGACAATAACTGCTGTTTTTCTGATAACCTGCATTTTCTGTCTTTCATTCCATTTCACTGTTTGATTGTGTGCCTTAATGCTATTGTTAACTCCAAAGCCCTTGATTAGCTTTGTAATTACAGTAACAGACATTACAATTGCACTATAGTTTTTATGTTTACATAAATCTTAGAAACAAGAGGAGCTTCTCCAGCTTGTAGTAAATCTGTTGTTTTTCTAGGTTCTAGGTCAAGTTGCTCTGCCCCAGTTTTGGAAAAGTATCTGATCCCAGGGTATAGCTATTTCTCTCTGCCCACTGTTCTTGAATCTGGATAATACACTCCACAAGAGCCTTCAATTAAGGTGGCACTGATGCTTTTGAAGAGGTAAATCAGCTGCTGCAGCAACACCGCATGAATCCTTTTATAATGGACTGCATCTTTCTAGTGACCTTCAAGTGAAAGGTTTTACAAGATGCATCTCACCCTTCCAAATAGGCAGCCTGAGCCTGATTGGGAATTGCCAAAATTACAACCCAAAGAAGACACAGAGTACAATGTCTGCTGTTGTCTCTGCTTTTTCCACAGACTGCCTTAACTAGCTTGAACAGGGAGAAGAGTTCCTCTCTTCCTCCCCTTGCCTTTAAAACATGACAAAGCATGAGGGTCAAGCAGTATGCCTATTACTGTTCTCTCTTGGAATGTCTTTGAACAGAGCAAGTCCCAGCTAAGTATCATCTAGAAGGCAGTGGTGCCTCTTGAAGGAGGAAAGACTGCAGAGTAATATAGGTTTGTCATTCTTTCTCTTCATTTTTTCTTAAGACAGTCTGCTGCTATATCTGCCAGATTTTCATGGGAACAGGGGAAATGCTGTTCTGAGTAGAGATTTATCCCTTCGTTCAAAGAGTAAACATGTTTTTAGTTCTGGGAGGGAATTCCGTTCCTTCATGGAGAAGACATTTTAAAGATCAGAATTCAGCATTAGAAAAAAACACTGTGTCTAGGATGTTGCTCAAATTGCTCTCAGGAAAACTTTCCAGTTGCTTGGATTTTCAAGAAGATTCTGCTCAGAAACTCTGCACCTGTGTGAGCTTTCTAAAGTTAAGCAGCTTTTTTTGTGTTACTAAGCAAAGCAGTGAAACTGTGAGATACAGAGGCTGTGTCTGTATTTGTGCACAGCAATCATCTTGCCAAAACTGGGAGATGCTGGAAAATCATGCGTTGCTCAGCTGAACATAAAGCATTCTGACAGCACCAGAAATGTGTAAGGAAAGTGACAAAGAGAAGAAAAAATTGGAACTTCTGGGTTCAATTTTATTTTTTTTAGCCCATATATGAAGGTTGGAAATTGATAATGCTTGATTTCTTCAGGCTTTTTTTTTAATCTTTCATCTTAATACAGGATTTTACAGTGCTTGGAAGGCTAATTATGTGGGGAGACATGTTCTGTAGATCATCCTGAACTTGATGTATATTGAGAGGCTGCTTGCAGTGAATCCTGAATTTTCTTAGCAGTTTGGAGAAAAAAAGGGCAATTTGCCATATTCTTATAGCTTCCAAAAAAGGGGAAAACCTGTTGACTTCAGGAGAGCTGCTGAGAGAAGTCCCTTTCCTGATGGGACTGAGAGTTTCACTTTGAAGTTTTCTTGACACATGGCATGTAGGCGTGGATGATGGACTGATGGTTCAGTCAACTCATTCCACAAATCGTGGGGTTTTTTTAGGAAAAACCTTGATACATACCTTTGTTTTTAATAGGTTAAATTGTGAAAAATACTCTGTTTTCTTGAATACCAAAAAAGTCTGAGTCAACTCTGGTTTCTTAGGTGGGATTCCAGGGTGATAGTGTCCTTCTACTTGAAAATTAATTTAAAATCAGTTAAAATTATATAATATGCAAGAAATGTCCTATAACTGCTTTTTTTCCTTTCTTCTTGAGCCAGTCCTGGAACTGGAAAGGACTGTTACATTTATCTATACAGAGAACTCTCTGAAACAGTCAACAACTGTTTTTGCTTTGATAATTAAGTTGTTTCAAAACCTGAAAGGAGATAAACTGGATTATTTCTGGGAAGCCTTCTTTCTGTTTCCTGTTTTGATTTTTTCACTCTTTTCAGCATAGCAATGCATGTAGTTGCTAATTTTTACACATATTTGTGTATCATACATTTGGAAGCAAAATAAAAGTGGGCTTTTTTGGTGATGATCATATGCATACTCATATTGAGGAAGACAAAAAAATACTTTCTACAAAACTTTTTCTGCAAGAATTATTTGCACTGAAATAAACAAACCCAACCTAGTTCTAAGTTATTAAAAGGATCGGTTTTGAATGGGAATGCTAATTCTTATTTTCACTTTAATAGCCAAGTGAACTGTTCCATTGTGTATGTGTGTAAATACACATGCCTATCACAGCATTTAGCCCTTTTCTTGAAAGATAAAACAGAATCATTCTCACATTGTACCTGTTAAAGTGAAAAACATTTCACATGTCATGTGTGCACTGGAGGAGGGGGCAGAGCAGTGTATTCTCCATATTGAAAGGTAAGTGAAATCACACTTTCTCATGAGCAAATGGAGAAGATGCTAAATACCCAATGGTATTTGGGTCTGAAGTTGAAGGAAACTGGCAATGTAGGTGAAGCCTGCACTGACAAGAGGAAGATATAGAAAAAGTAGGAATAAAAAAATAAAGGGAAAAGAGAGGAAGTGAAATTTTGTATTGAAGGTGAGGAAAAGGAGAAAATATTGCAACAAGGGCAATGGAAGAACACATGGACAAAAACTGCCCATAAGCCTCATTAAGCAAAACCCCACATAGGATGGGCTTTGAAATTCTTAAATTAATGCAATTAACAGTATTATGTGGGAGCATTGCTATAGTCACTATTTGTGCAATGGTTCAGTTGCTTGTTGATTCTGTTTAAATAAAATACTAATATATTTACTTTGTAAAAGTCTTTGAAATAGTGAATGCAAAAATTACTGACAATAAGTCTGACCTGATTTGTTTTGCTGTTATTGGTAGAAAACCTTTAGCAAGTTCAACAGTAATATTTGATGCGTGAGATAAGTAACTGTTAGGTGTTCTGACCTGCTGATAAGATTAATATGTTACTTTCCAGCCTTAAGGGTTACTGTAGAAGTGATGGAGGAATAACAAACCACAGAAGTATTTTCAGCATTTTTTATATACTTAACAGCAATGACTTTTCAGCAAAAAGCAGTTTTGTACATTAATACCATGGGGAAATGATACTGGGGAAAAAATTGTAAGAATAAGCAGCATAGGAAAAAAGTAGGAAAATGAAATGAAAGTAAAGGAACAGAGTTGCATGAGATGTGCGAGTAGGACTAACCCTGCACGTGCTGGGATGGTGAATGAGCCCACCTGAGTGGGTGTGAGGGAACTGTTGGGGATACAGAAGGAGGTTCTGTAGATGTGCAATTGGCTTTCGTGTGTCTGAGCTTGTGAGCCACTGCTGAATTCCAGCTCCGTGGAAACTTGCTCACATGGTATTCCTCAGTAATACTTAATAGCATTCCTGGCTTTAGGTGGTCATCTTAGCATGGACAGCTTGTCAGCCAGAGCTGTCCATGCTAAGATGTTAGTTGTCCTGTTGCTGCATGTTGTCTAAATTGGAGTGATGTGAGACTTTGTACAGGGAAGCATTATGTGTTTAATAGCTCCCAGTCTGTTAACTTCAATACAAAGGCTACTCATGCTCTGACTGTAATAGATGTTGCCAACAGGTCTGGTCATTCTTGCACGTGTAGCTTATTTTAATTTGTAGGCAAAAGTGATAACCTGTTTTTTTAAGGAAAAGAATTCTTTGAATAACAACCAAATAACTTACTATTCTGCAGTTGTTATAAACTGCAGTAATCAGGCAAGAAATTATATTCCTTCAGCATAATTTTGCTTTCACAGTGGTTACTGTGTTTATTCTTACATTATGTATGTGTTGTCTCTGATGAAAATTACTGGTAACTTTATATTTTATACTAGTGTAGTTTGTAAGTTATGTCAACTTGTGCACTGTGTTCATATGTATATGTGTATACCCATACCCTGTGCGTATAGTTTAATATATGTATATAGCATATATGACAGAGTTGTTCAGAGATGGCTTTTCCATGAAAATACATTTGTTCTGTGTACTTAATGCTAAATGTAAGTACTTACTGTGATAAAGCCATCACCATACAGTTTTTCTAGGGTTTAAAACCCATTTTATTTTCAATTTTGATTTACGATATGTGATTGGCATTGTGTGAACAAGAGGAAAGACTTAACTGCAGCCAAATGGTGTTCATTCAAACAAGATGTAACCCAGTTTACCCATAGTTGAGTGTCTTTTAAATTGAAATTATGTTTTGCCAACAAAAAAATTTAAACAGGCTAAAAGAATAAATACTGCTTGTATTTGAAGACCAAACATTTAGGATAAATGTATAGTAGGATTCTTGTGCTTGTTATAATTGCTGCACAATCTTAACTCTGCCTTTCTTGTCAGTATTTTTCTGTGTTCATATTTGAAACTTGATTGCCCACCTGCAGGTAGTTATGAGTATAAACAAAAAATAAACCAGACCTAGAGAGTTAAATTAGCACATTAGAATTTTTGTTCGAAGTCTCCGGTCCTTACAAATCTTAACTTCCTGCTACCACAGAGAAATTAAGGAAACCTGAAGCTGGATAATATTTGAGTCAAGGTCACGTGAGACAGAACTGGAAATGGATCTGTCCTTCACTTCAAGACTATCCTTCTTCATTTTCCAAATTATCTTTGTAGAGATACTGTTATCTGATGGTTTTATGAGAGAATTAAATTTGATCATCTTAAATTTCGTATTGCATGAACATAATGTATCATTCAATCTGCAAAACTCCATAGATTAAAAATCTTCAAAACAGTATAAATGTTGATTGCTATGTAGGGCTGTTCATCACTAAAAACACAAGTGTGTTTAATATATTCACTGTAATGCTGACCATTGTATGTCAGAATTTCTTGCTTGCTAAAGTAAAGTATAGTTTAAGGAATAATGCAACTTGTTTGTGATAAGAAACTGGAATGGAGCTGCCGGATCAAATTTTAGATTGAAAAACATTTAAGTAAAATTGCTTGGTGGAAATATTTTTGAAAAAAAGTCAACAAAAGGTAAAAACCTTAATCTGGTTCTGGACTGTTCCCAAGACTTGAGAATGTTCCTGGAAGTGGCTCTGGTTTTGAGCTTCCTAAGTAGTACAATTTAGGTGAGGCCCCCAAAAACCAAATCTTGATTACATTTCAGTTAAAATTCATACAAAAACACAGTGTATATGATACTGGTTTTCATTGTTATAGTTTAGCATTATTGGCTATGCTGAAATCATTCTAAAATGAATAAAACCACCTAAGCTTCCATTCTTCTTGTGTTTCCTATTTCTTTTGTCCCATTTGTCTTGTTACAGCATTGTTGTCATTTCATAAACCTGTTTCATGACTATTTTCTTTGGAATTTCCTCTCCCTTCTTACCACAATACATTTAATTGATTGTATTTCTTCTTTTCTCCGTGTTTTATTTGTTCCATGTTGCCTTCTGGTTTGGGTTTGGGTTTTTTTTTCATTTTGTTATTGCTTTTGTTTTCCTACTTCCCATCAGATTTCCTCCTCTTTAGTATTTTGCCTCTTTTAGTTTTTAATTTGTCCCTTACAGCTGAATACTTTTCATTTCTTAGCCCACTTAACTTCAGTGAAACTGTATTGGCCCCAGTTTTTCATGTCTCAAAACTTTGGAACTTTGGGCACATACTTGCTGCATGTATACAGCAGCTTCAGATGCACAGAGCTGTATTTAGTGAATCACGATACAAAGTTTCCTGGCAAGTAACCTCTGACTTTACTAGGGACAGGCAATAGCTCTGGTGAAGTTTTTTGTAAAGTTCTAACTGGGAGCTACATGTTTATGGCTGCATTAAGCTATGAAAACCCTGAGATTTACAGGATCTTTTCATTAGAGACTCTTATTTTCAACCTTAAGAGTAGCCCAAGAAAGTTAAGAGCAGTCTTAAGAGGGAAGATTTTTAACAAAACACAAGAAGTTCAGAATGCCTTTATCTCAACATTAAACCTTAGCTTGTAGATCTTTTGGCTTGTGATTTCTGGGGTCAGGTGACTCACTTGGGAATCCCAATGTCTTTAATTTATGGATAAGTGTATTCCATTTCCTGTCAGGGGTATCCCAGAAGCCCAGAAGTGTTCTTAGTCCTGATGCTATAATTCCACCATGTCCCACACCTGCAGGACTCCTGTGAGGTCTGCAGTGGTCAGGGGTGAGTGTACACCTCTGCAGACCTCTGTCTGTGTGTACATCCGAACCTCATTTGCTCCTGGTCTGGGTTTTCATGTTCATAAATGAGGACTTACCTGTTACCAGTGTTAAAATACCAGATGGTATTTTAAAATGCACACTCATTAGTTAAGTCAAATACCTTTGATGAATTCAGGAGACTTTTAAAATCTATTTATATGAATTGGCCTTGAGCATTAGTGACTTGTTTTCAGGAGATACATTGCAGTCTATTCAAAGTCATGGAAATGGAAATATAGAAAAATTTGTTGAACATCACAAAGAAGGAGAAACAAGTTAGTACCTGGGAGCCAGCCTGCCATTTTAGATGCTGCCTTAGGCCATTTGTCAAGAGCTGGGAGCTTTTAAGGTCAAGAGAAAAAAATGGATCCAGTGCTTTCACCTTCAACTCATAAAACTGTCTACACTTTTTTAAGGCAGCAGATATGGTCAGCCAAGGAGTGTTCACCCTAGAGGACTTCCCAGCCGACTTAAACCTTATGGTCACCTTGACCGTAGAAGGAAACTTTAAGTAAGATTCAGAAAAGTATTCCAAGTTAATATTTTAAAATGCAAGTCCTCAAGAAAAATGGTACCAAGAAATGATTGTACAAAATGGTATTTTAACTGCAGCAGAAGAGACTCTTATGTCCATTTCATGACATGAAATGGAAAGAGCTCTTCCATGTGGTCATATATGCAGGAGAATTTTGACCTAGCCTTTGTTTTGTACACTTGTTATGCATAAAAGATTGTAAAATAGCTCTTGAATAATTTTTCACATTCTGAGAAGATACATGTTTCATGGAAAGTCTTTGAATTTTTTTTTTTGGATTTTACACCTATTTATCCACATTCTAAAGGAAATTTGAATGAGAGGTAGATTGTAGATAAGTCTTAACCTTAGTATATAATATCTTTGTGACCAAAAATTCATTATATTTATCTTTCTTTTCTGTATAACTCCAAAGATGATTACAAAAATGTATGTTTTCTATTATTGAGGCAGCAGAAATTTATTGATTTACTATAGGTAAGGAGAAAGTCTTAAGTAGATCTATTATATTAGGATAATGTCAGAGAAAAGATTACAAGAGTATATTAATTCTTTCAGCATGTTTTCAGCTGCAGTTGTAGACTTTAAAAAAAAAAAAGAAAAAAAAAAGCCATAACCAAAAAACCTTTTCAAAATCCATCTTGAAAGGCAGTCCCAGCTGTTACTTTAAGTGCAGAAAAATACTGAGATCATATTAATTGTAGCGATTCTTAGAAATTCTAGGTTGAGACTGATTAATTGGAACTAACAAACTTTGCGTTTAATACCAAAGATATCTTCCATGACAACCAGCTAAGGTCATTTCTACCAAATGAATAGTGGAAGAATCACATCTGGGAAGTTTAAAGTGCACATAGTATTTCAATGCCTTTTTACATCCTTTTCTGAGTGTAGTTCAACTTGCTGTTGGTATGTTGGTATATGCCTCAATGTAATGCGTGCTGTCAAGAGAATTTGAGAGTAGCTTACATATCTGACTTTTTTCCTATTTATGAAGTATTAAACAATAATACTTTGTCTTTTTGGCTGTTCTAAGATGAGGAAGCGGTTGAGTGTGGTAGGTGCATTTTTCTTCTTCAATTTAACTTTTCTTTCTTAAGTTATGTTTTCACTCCATTTAATGATTTCCTTTCCTGTTTCTCCTTTGTGCTTCTCAGAGGAAATTGAAGGTACATGTATAAAAGTTTCCCTGAATAGCCCAATAATTTTATTTAGAGAACATGTGTTTAGAATTAAATTGAATATAGTCCAACGTTTCTAAGAGATGTTATACATATGATGCTTTTATATTGCCACCAAATACATTGAAACATGTTTTAAAGTAGATAAAAATTCCAGAATATTCCTGGTTGCTTCATTTAATGACCAGTAATTTGAACTGTTGTTTTAAACTGCTTTCTCTCTCTTGAACTTCTGCAAGATATGTATGGAAAAAGCAGTATGATAGAATAATACTGTCAGCACTTGGGTGGGCTGGAGTGGAGAGAGATGGTTCTGAGTTAATTATAGGGCCATGAGAGGTCTTGCATTTCTAATTAATACTGACAGACTGTTTCTCTGAGATGGTAGAAGGTTCATCTATGTGGTATCATTGTTACTGTTTTCCCTCTGAGTGTAGCCAGTTACTGTTATGTGTGCAGCATATGTTAAAGTAATAGCAGCTGACCTCTTGTGGTTTTTTGTTTGGTTGGTTTGTTTTGTTTTGTTTTTTTTTACTTAAGAGGCTTTTGTTTATAAAAGTATTAAAAATTGTAGCTCGTATTTTTGATCAAAGGGCCTCTGGCATGTAAAAATATACATTATAGCTATTCTATATTAAATGAGAGGATGTTTTTGATCAAAAACCTTTCTGTCTAATCCAGTGAGCCAAAACATAAAGCTAAAGTCTGATAATGTATAGTTTACTAAAAAGCTTGATTTACATCAAATTGTTTTGCTTTAAGTGGCATATTTTCTATTAACTGATAAAACGTTAATAATAGTGTTAGAATTTTTTTTAGAATGTTTGTTGTCATCACAGCTTTTGCTTGAAAAGGTAAAAAGATCAGTGTGCATGGTGCGAATTCCAAGAATATCTCAGCTAAAATATAAAACAATAAATATTGTTTTATGTTTTTAAGAAAATGGCTTATTGAAGGCTTTTTAATGCCATGCTTTGTACAGTTGTCATTTTTAAAATAATTTCTTCTGTATTTTTTGCTGGGCTTCTAACTATTCTGCTTTATTTCTTGGCTCTTATTTTGTATGCTTTTACCCTTGGTCCAGAAGATGCTGAATGTGCTGGTCACAACACTGGATCCTATCTAGGTGAGCAATTGGTTACGAAAGACAATTTTGTTCCTTTCTTTCAGCTTCTTTACCCTGGAGCTACTGTGTCCACTTTGCTTTTGGGGGTAATCTGCATACCAGTGTCCTTACTCTGCATGAGAAATGCATGCGTATTAAGGTTTTAAACATGGCTCATTGGATTTGACATAAAGGGTTAATGTAATGTATGCCTTTACCTGGTTAAACGTAGGCTACTAAAATATTGGTTTGATTTTAGTCAAAATTTTTAAAGTACGTGAAGCAAGTTATGTGTTTAATGAAACAAAAAGGTTACTCTATCATTAAAAATGTGTGTAATTATTTAAAGACACTCTAAATGTTTTATTCAAGTTTTGTGTATGCATTTTTTCTTTGTACATGTCTATCTAACCATTTTGGGAATATTCAGTGAGAATACAGAGCAAATTTGCAGGCACCAGTTCTTTTTCCACATTACAAAATATCAGTCATAATAACTCAGTAGCTTAAATTTAGCTTTAAAGCTAGTCTGAGCTCAATGTATCATTGGGGGGAATGGGGAAGAGGAGGGGCAAGAGTAATTTGGCTTCATTTTCAAGATTCCAAATTTCAAACAAAAGTAACATTTAAAAAAGGTGAATGTTCCATGATATGTTTCAACTTTTTAATTTGTGCCATTTTGAAACCTATGTAAAAATATTTTAGTTGAAACTGTCCAGAATTCCTGCCAGCTGAAGGCTGGCTGGAGCAGATTTTGTGGCAACCAGCCCTTTTCCCAAGACTTTCATCCTCCTACAACAAGAGGAGTGGGGAGAAACTTGTCAAAGTGCTTTAGTATTTCCAAGCCAGTGGGCCCACTGAAACATCCTAGACCAATACTGTAAATTGGAGTTGTTTTCACATTGTGCTTTAATGATTTTAAATGTGGTATATAAACTACATCAGGTACACAGTAAGTATGTCATTGAAAGACCTCTGACCTTTTTGCAAAACCTTAGTAATTTCATCCTGTGCTTGTGAAACTTGTGATTATCTGATCATGCTGAAAATATACTTCTTACCTTTGTTAAGTAATCAACTAAGTTAATGCTGAATTGTAATTGTATTGAAATATTGGGTTTGGAAAATGATAATTTGGATGTGATTCCAGATGAAATTAATTTTCCTTATCAAATAATTTCTTTGAAACAGGAACAAAATCCCCCCCCCCCCCATCTTTTCTTTCTGTGTGTAAATACATACTGCGTGAATTCTTAGGGTGAGACTATAATGGTTTTGCAGTCAGATCTTAGTGGGCTGCTGCTTTATTTGAGAATGAAGGTAGCAAAGCAGAATCTGTCTTTTCTAGGTACTGTAGCCCTTTTCTCTAAAACATTTTGGCCCATAGTTATCAAAAAGATATGCCCATCTTGAGAAGGAGATGTCTCAAGGAAGAAGCTACTGCTGTCCCAGAAACAACAGAAAATCAAGATGGGTTGTAACTACAACTAAGTAAACTTACTTAGGCAAAACTTTACAAAAATTATTCAGAATTGCTAAGGCAATGGTTTCTTTCTTGAGAGCTTCCATGTAGTGGAATGTTGTCAGCAGTTCCAGAGGTGGTATCTTCAGCCATGTCATGCTAGATATGTGGTTTTGGAACGAGATGTCAGTGAGGAGACTCAGAAGGCAGAAAAACTAATGTTAGGATGAGTTTTGGGATAAGGGCACAAGTATATTCACTGATTGTGAATAAGTAGCTTTTTTGGTTTAGAAATTAGAGGTTCCTTGGAACTCATCACTAAGAACCATTTGTTCAAAATTTTCCTATCTTAAGAACAAGCAGGTAGGCTTTTGAAAGTTGATGTTACCATTCTTTTGCATGCAGTAACAGGACACAGTGATTTATAATTCAAACTGTCTCATGCAGTCCAGTGTTATATATCTATATCTATATCTATATCTATATCTATATCTATATCTATATCTATATCTATATCTATATCTATATCTATATC
>VZUI01059686.1:0-13430 GCA_013401135.1 Cettia cetti | reverse complement strand
TCAGCTTTTCCTGCTTCTCCAGACCTTTCCCAGCTCCATTCCCACTCTCCAGCCCCTCACCACCCTTTTCTTTCCCACTTTTTGGGGTTCCCTCACCAAGATCAATGTTCATTCTCCTCAGGAAATCCCCAGTGACAGAAGGGATTTGTACAAAATCATCTGCCACCCAAACGGTGTCGAATTCCAGGCCCTTGGCTTGGTGCACGGTCCCAATGAGAAAATCTGGGAAAAAAAAACAAAGGAAAAAGGAGCAGCCTTGGCAGCAAAAATGGGATTTTTTTGTTTCATGTCACTCTGCAGCCATTCCCCTTCTCCCAGATTTAAATCAGGAGCAAAATTCTGTGGGGAATCCGGATGGATGAAAGGAATTTTGTACTAAGGGAGATTTCTGGTTGGCATCCCAAGCTCCAGTCACATCCCCAAACAGGAATGCTCAGAATTTGAGGAATTTTCTCCAAATTTCAACAGGAATTCTAAATGGGGAGGAGTTTCATATTCCACCATCCCAGGCTGCTCCAGCCTGTCCTTGGACATTCCAGGGCTCCAGGGGCAGCCACAGCTGCTCTGGCAATCCCAGCCCAGGCAGCAATTCCTGCCCAAGCTCCCACCCAAATTTCCCCTTTTCCAATCTGAAGCCATTCCCTGTGTCCTGTCCCTCTGTCCCTTGTCCCCAGCCCCTCTGCAGCTCTCCTGGAGCCTCTTTAAGCCCTGGAATGTTCTGGAAGCTCTCCCTCAATCCTTCTCTCCTCCAGAAGAATATTGCCAGCTCCAACCAAGCTCCAGATCTGAGAAATTCCAATCCCAAAATCTCATTTTCCGCCTCTTTTCTCCCTAAAAAAAACCAACTCAAGCTTTTCTTGATCAATAAAACAATCCCAAATTTTCTCCTGGAACATGAATTCACCTGCCAGGGATTCCTGAGCCACGTGGAACTTCCTGATCCTCCCCACCAGCTCGGGGATCCTCTCCCTGTATTTCTCCACGATGGAAATCTTCACTTCCAGGTCTTTGTCATCTGCTCTCTCAGCATATTCCTTCAATCCCAAAAATCCTCCTTTTCCCTCCCATTTTTTGATGAAGGAATCGTTGATCTCGAGGTTTGCTGAGGAGGAGGAGTTGTTTTTTTAATGTATTTTCATTTTAATTCAAATTAAATTAAATTTTTAATTCAAATTTTACTTAAGGGTCTTCAGTTTTGTGTTGATTTTTCAGGTGTTAAGAGAGTTTTGCTGGGAGTTCACAGCACAAAAAAAATAATAATTGGGAGTGATGTTGATGTAATCAATTGTTTGTGGGGAATTGGTGAAGCTTTTTGTTTTCTCCAGGAAAAAAAATTCATCTGGTGATGCTGGATTGCAAAGGAAGGATTTTTAGCCTGAGTTTTTATCCTGGATTGTAAAGGAAATCCTGAATTTGATCCTGAATTTGAACCTGAATTTTAAAGGAGATCCTTAGTTTTAACCTGAATTTTATCCTGAATTTAAAGGAAATTCTCAGATTCAACCTGAATTTTATTCCATATTTTAAAGGAAATCCTGACTTTTATCCTGAATTTTATAGGAAATCTTCAATTTTATCCTGAATTTTATTTCACATTTTAAAGGCTATCGAATTTGATCCTGAATTTTAAAGGAAATCCTCAGATTTATCCTGAATTTTATCCTGAATTTTATCCTGAATTTTATTCCATATTTTAAGGAAATCCTCAGATTTATCCTGAATTTTACCCTAAATTTTATAGGAAATTTTCAATTTTATCCTGAATTTTAAAGAAAGTCCTCAGATTTAACCTGTATTTTATTCTGAATTTTATTCCATATTTTAAAAGAAATCCTGAATTTTATCCTGAATTTCATAGGGAATCCTGAATTTTATCCTGAATTCTATTCCACATTCTAAAGGAAATCCTGAAGTTTGTCCTAAATTTTAAAGGAAATCCTCAGACTTAACCTGAAGTTTACCCTACATTTTATTCCATATTTTAAAGGAAATTAAAAAATCCTGAGCTTTACACACAAAACAATCCAGAGAAAGCTGAAGATAAATTAAAAATTATCTAAAATTTGAAAACATTTGGGGAAAATATCCCAAATTCTGGGTTTACTTACACTGAAAATAAAGAATCACTGTGGAAAGCTGGGAAAAGATGCCTGAAAATTCCCAAATTTTGGGATTTCTGGAATTAAGTAGTCAAAATAGCCCAGCCCAAGAGAAAATAATTTTAAAAAATCAGGTTTCAATCCAAAAATTAATTAGGGAATATAAAATTAATCACCAAAACCTAAAAAAATCCTGGGAAAAGGAGGATAAATGGAATACTCACAGTTTTCCCTGACATCTTCAGCTTGGCTGAGCTTCCAAATGTCAAAAATTCTGTTCAGGCCAAACCTCTCCAATCCCTAACATAAAGAAAAAAGATATTTTTAGTAATAAAATAAAATAAAATACAATAAAATACAATATAAAAATGAAATAAAATAAAAATACTATACAATAAAATACAATATAAAAATGAAATAAAATAAAAATACTATACAATAAAATACATACAAAACATTAAAATAAATACAATAAAATACATTAAAATAAAATAAAAATAAAATTAAATACAATAAAAATAAAATAAACCGAAATTAAATGAAATTTAAATAAAATTAATAATAAAATACTATACAATAAAATACATTAAAAATATAAAATAATATAAAACAAAATTAAACAATATTAAAAACAATAAAAAATAAAAGAAATGAAACCAAAATTAAATTAAAGTAACTAATAAAATGCTATACAATAAAATACAATAAAATACATTAAAATAAAATAAACCAAAATAAAATAAATAATAGAACAACCCCAAATTTAAATTAATTAAAATAAAATAAAAAATAAAATACATTACAATAAAATACAATAAAATAAAATACAATAAAATACTTAATTTATTGTATTTATAAATTCAAATTCTCCCAAACTGCAGAAAAATTTTCCATCCTGAGCACTCCAGCCCCTCCTTGAGTTGAAATTTGAGTGGAAAAATGATGGAAAATTTGAAATGTTGCTTCTTTCCCTGTTTTTACACCCAACCTGCAATTCCAGCTGATTTTTATTCTCATAATGCAAAAAAAAAAAAAAAAAAAGTTCCAAAAGCAGCCAGAGCTGCTCTAAATCCTTGGAATTATTTATTTTTCATTATTATTTATAATTGAATATAATATATAATATTGGAGAATATTTAATTACAATATTTATAATACTTAACTTTAGAGTTTTGGAATATTTATTCTTTAGTATTGGGATTTATTATTTATTTCTTCCAGCTGTCCATCCCTGTTTCCCTTGCCTCATCCCTCATAAAAATGGGATAAATTATCCCAAATTATGGGACAAATTATCCCAAAAATGAGGCCTGGTCAGGTTGGAGAAAAACAGCTCCAAATAAAATCCCTGCCTCCCAAAAATTCCTGCTATTTGCTGGAATATTTATTTAAAACCTTGGAATTATTTTATTCCAGCTGTCCATCCCTCTTTCCCTGCCCCATCCCTCATAAAAATGGGATAAAAAAGCGTAAAAATAGATTGAGGCCTGCAAGAGTTGGAGAGTTACAGCTCCAAATAACATCCCACAAAAATTTCCTGCTTTTTCCTGGAATATTTATTTAAAACCTTGAAGTTATTTCTTCCAGCTGTCCATCTCTCTTTCCCTGTCCTATTCTTGAGAAAAATGGGATAAATTATCCCAAATTATGGGACAAATGATCCCAAAAATGGGATGAGGCCTGCTCAGGTTGGAGAATAACAACTCCAAATAATATCCCACAAAAAAATTCCTGCTTTTTCCTGCAAATTCCTGCTTTTTCCTGGAATATTTATTTTAAATCTTGGAATTATTTTATTCCAGCTGTCCATCCCTCTTTCCCTGTCCTATTCCTGATAAAAAATGGGAGAAATGATCCCAAATTATGGGATAAATTATCCCAAAAATGAGGCATGGTCAAGTTGGAGAGTAACATCTCCAAATAACATCCCTGCCCACTAAAAATTCCTGCTTTTTCCTGAGAATTCCTGTTTTTTTCTGGAATATTCACTGGAATCCTTAGACAGACTTGTCCCAACTGTCCACCCCTCTTCCCTTGCCTCATCCCTTATAAAAATGGGACAAATTATCCCAAATTATGGGACAAATTATCCCAAAAATGGGATGAGGCCTGCAAGAGTCGGAGAGTTACAGCTCCAAATAACATCCCTGGACACAAAAAATTCCTGCTTTTTCCTGAAAAATCCCTACTTTTCCCTGAAAATTCCTTCTTTTTTCCTGGAATATTCATTAAAATCTTTGGACAGAATCCTTGTCCCAGCTTTCCATCCTTCTTCCCCTGCCCCACCCCTGATAAAAATCCGACAAACTGGATTGAGGCCCGCACAGCTCGGAGAACAACAGCATTCCCAGGCACAAAAAATTCCATTTTTTTCCAGGAATATCCCTGGGAATCTTTGGGATTTCCCTGCTGGGCCATGCCCCTCACCCCAATGACGTGGATTTTGGCTGGGGGGTCTCTCCCAGACAATTGCACGGCGTCCTCAAAGACGTTCCAGTTGCTGCGGGACAGCAGCGCCGCCGGCCCGGCCCGGCCCGCCCGGACGTCTCCTGCAGGAGAAATTCACTTATTTTACTTTATTATTTTATTTTATTTTATTTTACTTTATTTTATTTTATTTTGATTTATTTACTTGCTATGTTTAAAAATCTCTTATTTGTGGCTGTGGGGCAGCAGCAACGCCGGCCCGGCCCGGCCCGCCCGGACGTCTCCTGCAGGAGAAATTCACTTATTTTACTTTATTATTTTATTTTATTTTATTTTACTTTATTTTATTTTATTTTGATTTATTTACTTGCTATGTTTAAAAATCTCTTATTTGTGGCTGTGGGGCAGCAGCAACGCCGGCCCGGCCCGGCCCGCCCGGACGTCTCCTGCAGGAGAAATTCACTTATTTTACTTTATTATTTTATTTTATTTTATTTTACTTTATTTTATTTTATTTTGATTTATTTACTTGCTATGTTTAAAAATCTCTTATTTGTGGCTGCGGGGCAGCAGCAACGCCGGCCCGGCCCGCCCGGACGTCTCCTGCAGGAGAAATTCACTTATTTTACTTCATTATTTTATTTTATTTTACTTTATTTGATTTGATTTTGATTTATTTACTTGCTATGTTTAAAAATCTCTTATTTATGGTTGCAAGACAGCAGCGCTGCCAGCCCAGCCTGGCCTGGCCAGACGTCTCCTGCAGGGGAAATTCAGTTATTTTATTATTTTATTTTGTTTTGTTTTATTTTATTTTGCTTTACTTTATTTTATTTTTCTTTATTTATTTGCTATGTTTAAAAATCTCTTATTTGTGGCTGTGGGGCAGCAGCGCCGCCAGCCCGGCCTGGCGCACCCAGACATCTGCAGGGGAAATTCAGTTATTTTATTTTGCTTTATTTACTTGCTATGTTTAAAAATCTTTTATTTATGGTTGCGGGACAGCAGCGCTGCTGGCCTGGCCCGGATGTCTCCTGCAGGAGAAATTCAGTTATTTTATTATTTTTATTTTATTTTATTTACTTGCTATGTTTAAAAATCTGTTATTTATGGTTGCGGGACAGCAGCACCACCGGCCCAGCCCAGCCTGCCTGGATGTCTCCTGAAGGAGGAATTGATTAATTAAATTAAATTAAATTAAATTCCATTTTACTTTATTTTATTTTATTTTGCTTTATTTACTTGCTATGTTTAAAAATCTTTTATTTGTGGCTGTGGGGCAGCAGCACCACGTGCCTGGAGGAGCAATTCATTTATCATTTTGTTTTATTTTATTTTTAAAAAATCATAATACAATACAGTATCATATCATATCATATCATATCATATCTAATGTAATATAATATAATGTAATGTAAATAATAGAATATAAACAAAGGAATATAATATAAACAATGTAACGTAACATAATGTAATGTTATAATAATATATTATAATGTAATATTATAATAATTTAATATAAAATACTATTACAATATTATAATATTATAATTTTAAATTATAATTGACTATTAAATTATTAGGAAAAATTAAACAAAATTGCTCCATTTAATACAACGACTCAATGAATCCTGATTTAAACCCAAACAATTTGAATTCTTTGGGAATTTCTCTGTAATTCCCAACCCCAGCTCACCCTTTTGGGTTCCTCCTAGCAGGGTTTTAGTTCGGATCCTTTTGCACACCTCCAGGATGGTGGATCCCACATAGGCGATCTCAGGGCCAAACCTGAAACTCTGCAAGGAAAAAAACCCCAAAGGGTTGCTCCATATGGATTGAAAAAACCCCAAAGGGTTGCTCCATATCTTCAAAATATTCCTGGAAATCTTGTTTGTTCTTAAAACTTTCTAGAGAATTTTTTCTCTTGAAAAAAAAGCATCGAAGTTCCTTCAAAATATTCTTAGAAATCCCAGTCATGCTTAAATCCAAATTAAGTGACTCCCACCAACCTTCTGGACAATTTTTCTTTTTGAAAAGGCACCAAAATCCCCAAAATACTCCTGGAAATCTTGGGCAGGGATATTTCTCACCATCCCAGGCTGCTCCAATCCCCAGTGTCCAACCTGACCTTGGACACTTCCAGGGATCCAGGGTTAGAAATTTATGGAGCAAAGGGCTTCACTTGGAATCTCAGGAAACCATGAAGGGTCTCCCTTCCCTTTCCCTCTCTTTTGTCTCCCTATTTTCCACAAAAATCCCTCTGAATGGATTCTGAGTGTCCCAAATCCCAGAATCCTGAACAAGTTTGGGTGGGAAGGGACCTCAAAGCTCATTCCAGGGACACCTCCCACCATCCCAGGGTGCTCCAAACTTTCCTTGGGCATTCCATGGATCCAGCCCAGGCAGCAATTCCTGCCCAAGATCCCATCCAAATTTCCCCTTTTCCAATCTGAAGTCATTCCCTGTGTCCTGTCCCTCTGTCCCTTGTCCCCAGCCCCTCTGCAGCTCTCCTGGAGCCCCTTTGGGCCCTGGAATATTCTGGAAGCTCTCCCTGGAGCCTTCCCTTCTCCAGGAGAACATTCCCAGCTCTCCCAGCAGCTCCAGGTGCTGCTGTTGGATCCCACAGCTGGATCCAGCATTCCAGATGTGATCCCTCTAAAAAAAGGGAATCTTCCTGCAACAAGACCTCTCTCCCAGCTCCCACTTTTCCATCCACAGGGCTGGGACCACTCCAATAAAACCCCACAACTGCTGCATTCCTCAGCAACCCAGGGAAAAGCAGTCCCTCCACAGTGCCAGATTTTCCATGGATTTGGGATTTATCCATGGAAAATGCTGCCCTCACCTGGGTCAGGTAGTACAGGTGGGTGTGAGGCACCATGTAGAGGGTGTTGACGGCCCCTCGGAAGGTGTAGATCTGCTGGTGAGGGTCTCCCACCAGGATTTTCCCACATTTCTGGGATTGCACAATATCCACAATGGCTGTGAGGAAAAAAAAATAAAAAATTGGATCATGAGGGAAGAACCTGTGGGAAACCCAAAGGAAAGCTCAGTTTGGATCATGAAGGAAGAACCTGCACCAAACCCAAAGCTCAGTTTGGATCATGAAGGAAGAACCTGCACCAAACCCAAAGCTCAGCTTGGATCATGAGGGAAGAACCTGCTCCAAACCCAAAGCTCAGCTTGGATCATGAGGGAAGAACCTGCTCCAAACCCAAAGGAAAGCTCAGTTTGGATCATAAGGGAAGAACCTGCTCCAAACTCAAAGCTCAGCTTGGATCATGAGGGAAGAACCTGCTCCAAACCCAAAGAAAAGCTCAGTTTGGATCGTGAGGGAAGAACCTGCTCCAAACCCAAAGGAAAGCTCAGTTTGGATCATAAGGGAAGAACCTGCTCCAAACTCAATGCTCAGTTTGGATCGTGAGGGAAGAACCTGCTCCAAACCCAAAGCTCAGCTTGGATCATGAAGGAAGAACCTGCTCCAAACTCAAATCTCAGTTTGGATCATGAGGGAAGAACCTGCTGGAAACCCAAGGGAAAACTCAGTTTGGATCATGAGGGAAGAACCTGCTCCAAACCCAGTGAAAGCTCAACTTAGAACATGAGGGAAGAACCTGCTCCAAACCCAAAGGAAAGCTCAGTTAGGATCATGAGGGAAGAACCTGCTCCAAACCCAGTGAAAGCTCGGTTAAAAACCTTAATCCTGAGGGGAAAATTTGTTTAAGCTCCAAGTACTTAGGTTAAGATACTTCCACCACATTCCTGAGCATGTGGAAACCCCCTCTGGAAGTGGGATTGGAGCTCCAGCTCCTGGAATAACTCACCTGGAGTGCAATCCTGGGCTTCGTCCACAAAAATGGCATCGTATCCTGAGAGCTGGGGCTTGCTCAGCTGCCAAAGTTTCAAATATCCTGAGGGAAAAAAAGTCAGAATTTCAGGGAGAGGGGAATTCCCTCACCATAAACCCCCAGGATTTTTAAAACAAATCCTTTGTTTTTCCTTTTTTTGGGGGGGGTTGTTTTGTAACATTTCTGGCCTCACTTCCTGTTTGGAATTTCCAGGACATTTTGAAGAGTTGCAAAAAATCTTGATCTCCTTGGCAGCCCAAATTTGATGATTCCAAACTTCTTAATGCCCACCAAAAATTCCAAGGAAAAGCTTTTCCCCAGTTTTCTCCAGCACTATCCAGAGGAAAGGCTGTGCTGGAAGCAACTTGGGCTTGACTTTTAGCCACTAAAAAAAGGGAATATCATTAAAATCTGCACATTTTTACCCCAGTGGGAGCACAAATTCATTTTGTGTATTTTAGAGATGAAAATTTGAGCCAGAGGGATATTCCCTGGTGAGCCAGTGGCAGGAAAAAAAGGGATTTTCTCCTTCTGGATGCTCAGCCAAAAACAGGAATAATAAATCCATTGATTTTTCCACCACCAAATCCCCTTTTTCCCAAGGGATTTTCCATCTCTTTTACCATCACAAGTCATCTTGTATTTCTTCTCTGTGTCTCCCTCCAGCTTCTTCATGTTGTGCCAAATCTCTCTGGCCTCTTCCACGTTGATCTAAAATGGGAAAACAGAAGGATTGGAATAAAAATCATGGAATAAATATTAAATCATGGAATGGTTTGGGCTGGAAAGGGCCTCAAAGGACATTTTCCTCTATCCCAGGGTGCTCCAGCCTGGTCTTGGACGCTTCCAGGGCTCCTGGGGCAGCCACAGCAGCTCTGGGAATTCCAGCCCAGGCAGGAATTCCTTCTCAACATCCCATCCATCCCTACCCTCTGACAGTGGGAAGCCATTCCCAGAAAAAACCCAGACACTTTTTTCCAATCCCAAGCAGCCCCTCAGATCCACAAGGATTTGGAGAGGAGATTGGCTGAAGTATTTTTAAGGAAAACAGGGATTATTCCCTTTTTTCCCCAAACATCATCTTCATCCCAATCTTCTGATTCCTCCTCCCAACCTTTGATTCCTCCTCCCAATATTTTGGTTTCTCCTCCCGATCTTTGATTCCTCCTCCAGATCTTTGATTTTTTCCTCCCAATACTTTGATTCCTCCTCCCTATATTTTGATTCTTCTTCCTAATCTTTGATTCTTCCTCCCAATCTTTGATTTTTCTTCCCAATATTTGATTCCTTCTCCCAATCTTTGATTCCTCCTCCTGATCTTTTGATTCCCATCTTTGATTCTTTCTCCCAATCTTTGATTTTTCTTCCCAATCTTTGATTCCTCCTCCCAATTCCTTTGATTCCTCCTCCCAATTCCTTTGATTCCTCCTCCCAATTCCTTTGGAATGTTGCTTCCAGCCTCTGCTTTCTTCCAAAGCTCAGGATTTACCCCAAGCCCTTCTCTGGCTGAAAGATTCCCCAATACCAATCTTTCTTCCCAAATTTCAGCAAAACACAGGAAGATCTCCACAAAACAACATTTTGGGAAGGGGGACGAACATGAATTATTTCCTAAAATCGTGGAATGGTTCAGGTTGGAAGAGACCTCAAAACCCATCCAACACCACCCCATCCATGAGCAGGGACATTTCCCACTATCCCAGATTTCCCCAAGCCCCATCCAACCTTGGAAAATTCCAGAAGCTCCATCCCAAAAACTCACTCTCTTCTCCTCTTGTTTCATGAGCTGCATCTGCCCATGAGTGTTTTTGAACCACAGAGGCGTGTGCTCCTCACAGATCTCCTCATCTGAGGAGGAAAAGAAATTCCCCAAGGTCTGGGACACCGTTTTCCCTCTTACAAACAGGGATTGGCCCTCCCGGTGCTGGAGGAGGAAGCTGATGGAATAAACTGACAGCTTGGAGAAGTTCAGCTTGCCTTTCTCTTTGTAGCTGTGCCAGAGATGAGAAAAAAGACAAAGAAAATGTTAAAACACACAGAAATCCCCCTTTTTTTTTTTTTGTTTTAGTGCTATCCTTGGAAAAGCTTGGATTTATATCCCACTTTATCCTAATAATGGAATATCTTTAAATCTGCACAGATTTGTCCTGATGGATGCACAAATTTGTTGATTTGATATG
This sequence comes from Cettia cetti, assembly GCA_013401135.1. Taxonomy (NCBI): domain Eukaryota; kingdom Metazoa; phylum Chordata; class Aves; order Passeriformes; family Sylviidae; genus Cettia; species Cettia cetti. The sequence continues at coordinate 2,876 of VZUI01059686.1, read as the reverse complement.
TTTTGGAGATGAAAAATTGAACTCATTCCTGGAGTTCCAGAGTGTTTGCAGAGCCAGGGAATGGGATTTCCCTCTTTTTCCAGCTCATGGCTGATTTTCATTCCTATCCCCAGCTGCAATGTGCCAGAATTGGACAGAAAATGGATCATTAAAACAGCTCAGGATAAGGAAATCAATCCTCTGCTCAGGAACAGCAGCACCTGGAGCAGTTGTGGCATCCCAGTGGAAAAGGGAAGTGGGAAAACCTCATCCCCAATGGATTCCCACCTCCCTTTGAGGAGCACCTTGGCTTTGAGGTGCTCCCATGGATGCTAAAATCCCTGGAGCATCCCATTGCATCCATTTGCAAACCATAAATAACAATTTTTCCCCCCATTATTTATGCTGCCTCAAATCCCAGAGCTTTTCTTCCAAACAACTTCCCTTTCCTCATGTTTCCCTGCTTCCCCAAAAGGAATTTGAATTCCCCACTCACTATCTCCCAACGCTTCCAAAAGCCAAGGAGTGGAAGGTCTTGCACGTGACATTCCTTGGGAAAACCCTTTTCCCCTTCTCTGCCACAGCTTTGTTAAAAGCCAGGTAAAGGAATTTCAGCTCCGGGAATTTCTCTGCATACTTGACCAAGGTCGAGGTTTTCCCTGTGCCTGGAGAGGAGAGGAAAATCAGGAATGAGTCCATATATTTCCATAATTTATATTTTTTTACACCTCCCTCTCCTGCTGTCCCAACTCCAATATTTCACTTCATTCCTGATTTCAGGGAATTATTTGAGTTGGAAAAGTTCTTTAAGGTCAAGCCAAATCATTCCCAGTACTTCCAAAGCCCCAAGTGCCACATCCACAGGGATTTTAAATCCCTCCAGGAATGGGGACTCCATCCCTGCCTGGGCAGCTGGGCTGGTTAAGCCTTTTCATGGAGGATTTTTCCCAATATCCAACCTAAACCTTCTCTGGCACAGCTTTAGGAACTGCTCACTCCAGCCTGGATCCCTTTATTCCATGGGCTCACTCCTTCAGGGATTTCTCCTCCAGGGAAATCTCTACACCTGGAGCATCTCCTCTTCCTCCTTTCCCAACCTGTTTTTATTCTGCCTCCATTTTTGGCAGATTTTCCCTTGAATTTGTTATCCCAGAAGCACAAATTGACCCCCTTGGGATCTCACAGTCCCTCGGAAAGAGGGATCAGGGAGGGAAGGAGAAAATTGGGAATTTTCCAGTCATTTTCCCAACATTTTGGGCTCTTACCTGCAAGTGCCATAATTTTCACTGTTTGGCCAGGCTGAATTTTGTGATTCAAAATCCTCTGCTGTTCGTGGGTCAGTTTGATATCAGCCCATCCACTAAAAACAGGGAAAAAATTCCAATCAACAGAGTGGAAGGAATTTAAAGGAATGAATTATTCATTTTAAAGGAACGAATCCTTTAAAAATCCCCAAAACAAACCCTCCCACATAAAACAAATTAACAGGGAAATCAGGGATTGATTTATCCCATCCCATCTTAGGAGCAACTTGGAAAAGGAGAAAAACATGGATTAAGTAAAAACTGGAGATAAAATAATAAATCTTTGGCAAGATTTTTTAGGGAATATAGGAAAATATCACACACAAACAAAGGAAAACACCTTTTTAAAGGACTAAGCTTGGCTTTAAGAATTAATTTTTTCCAAGACAGACCCAGTAGTGAATTTCAACTCAACAACTCCAATTTTTACAGATTTAAATCCCAATCCTGATTTTTCCTCTGAGAATTCCTAGGAAGCTGGTGAGGAGCAGGATCAGCTGTGGCACTGATCCATCTCCACCTTTCCCTGCTGTGGAATATTTGCTCCCTATTCCATGGAATGCTCAGAATTCCCTCAGGGCACTGCTTGGATCACCTGGGACACAAATCCACTCTTCCTTCTTCCAGAGGCTGCACAATTCCAGGGGCATTTTCCATCAGATACAAACAGTAGAAAATATTATAGTGAATCCTGAAAAAAACATAAAATAAAACAGGATTTACCACTGAGAAATCATTCAGAACAAATTCAACCTCTGCAGCCACTTAAACACCACCAATATCTTGGATAATTTAAAAATAAAAATCTCAAGCTCTGTAGGAAATGAGGAATACTTTAATTTTTTTTTTTTTAATTAATTCTGCCTTGGAAAGTGACAGCAAAAGCACTGTGGGGACAACTCTGCCAGGTTTGTATTCCAGGGTCTTCCATGCAAACATGACCTGGGATCAGAGTCCAAGGGAAAATTCTGCTCTCCTGAGCCACAATTAACCACAGAGCTGGGGCTGGGGGAGCTGAGAGGGAATTTGGGGGTGGTTTGGGCTTTTAGAGTGAAGCAGGTTTTGTTTCAGAATGGTTTTAGGGAAGGCTTTAAACTCTGATAAATAAGAATTTATTAAATGATTATTTAATCATTATTAAATTTAATATTTGATGCTTACAAATTTAGGATTAGTTAATAATTATTAAATAAATATTATTAATAATTAACCTGATAATAATTCTCGGGGCTTTTTCACTGCAGAGAGAAGAGCAAAGAGATTCCTTGGTTTTACCTGTGTTGACAACAATTGGTTTAAAATTAACCTGGATTCTCCAGCAGGATTTTCACCATTTCCCTCTTTTTTTTCTCATTTTTCTCTTTTTTTCCCCCCCTCTTTTAGGGGAGTTTTGTTCCTCTCTTCCACCCCTCCAGGACAGATTTTGTGTCTCTCATCACAATTGGACCCTCAGACTCTTTAATTACTGCAAACAGGGATCAGGCAATTCCTCCAGGACACATTTCCTCCTTATTCCCAGGGGAAGGGAAGGGAAGGGAAGGGAAGGGAAGGGAAGGGAAGGGAAGGGAAGGGAAGGGAAGGGAAGGGAAGGGA
>VZUI01059685.1:0-31567 GCA_013401135.1 Cettia cetti | reverse complement strand
TGGATGGATGGATGGATGGATGGATGGATGGATGGATGGATGGATGGATGGATGGATGGATGGATGGATGGATGGATGGGTGAGTGGATGGACGGACGGACAGACTGACGGATGGATGGATGAGTCAAGCAAGTCCTCTGGGGAGTGGCAAACCACAGGTGCATTTCTCATGTGGAGAGGCACTTTGAAGACAAGAGTCTACCCTGACAGAGGCTCTCTAGTGTCTGGTGAGGAGGAGAATTGCAGAGCTGTGGCATCAGGACATGCTGTATTGTGGCAGACACTCTTTGAACAATCTTGAAAACAAGCTCAGGTGCACAATATGATGTTTAGAGTGATGTGCCTTATCAAACAACATGATGTTGTGATCCAGCATGGGCATGTAGTAATCTGTTTATTGGATATTTATTCAAATAACATTTTGGTCTGTATAGTAAAATGCATTTATTAATTTGCCATTTTTAAGATAGCTGTTTTTTTAATTAAGTTTGTGCATAACCTTTCTTTTACAGTCCTGTGATTCCTGAACTGGAACTCTAACTTCGTTTCTTTTTGACCTACATTTGTATGAGTAGAGCAGTTGCTTAAACTGTGAAATCCATTTATTTTTCTCTTACCATTTCAGTTTGTGGGTAGTTTCAGAGCTCTTATGTTGTAAGAGTGTAATGTTGCTTTCATAACTGGCTGGATGGTGTCTACTGCTTGATTTCAGTTGCAACACAACCTCTTCATGCTTTCTTATCCTAACATGCAGCCCTATAGCCACCTATCAGCCTCATCCTCCTCCCACCAGAGCTGTTCTGCTAGAAACCTGTGCTGGATTTCCTTTCTCATGTGTAGGACGCAGGTTTTGTGCCCTGATAGGGGACAGACGGAAAAATGCAAAATTATCAAAACCTCTGAGCATCACAAGAGAGGAGCATAAGCATTTTCAAAGCAAAAAGTGACTACATTTTTCTTCCCCTTGCTGTAATAGTAGCAGATGGCACTTGTGGACCAGAATAATTTGTCCTTTGAATAATGATCCTTGGTAAGGAAAGCTTAATTTTGGTTTTTCCCGTGTGTAAAAAGTTAATTTTTTAAAATTTCAAACTCACATGTAAATCCTTTTATTTACCTGCGTTTTGCTGGTTTCTTTTTTACCAATTTTAATGGTTCTGTTTTTCTTTTTCAAAACATTTTGTGTAATATCTGTTACATTAAGGTTTGCACCAAGAGGAATTATTATTCCTGTTATCAGGAATTTAAAGGGATGTTATAAAAATGCACATATGTGACACATTTTTTACCAGTGATGCTTGAATTGAAAGTGGTCACTCCGTTTGCCTATTGCCACCAAACCCATCTTGATTTCCTTGTTTTGCTTAACTTCAGGTCACAGTTTATTACAGTTTGTTGCACAGTTTATGAGCTGGGTCAGTGCCCCAGAAATGAAGGGTGAAACCACATGGTTTTCAAAAACATCTCCTGGATCTCCTGGCAGTGTGAAGTTTCTATGGCTTTTTGTTGCACTTATGCCCATGGGAGTGAAAATAAACAACTCCTTTGCTAATTAAAGGCACTTCTGAATTAACTTTCTGGATGGGCTTTATCTCTGGTCAAGATGGTGGTCCACCCATGCCTGTCTCCTTTTCTACTTGGCACCTTGGTAAAGGATTCTCTCTTTCAAGAGAATTCTCAGCTTTGATATGTGGAATGCCCTTATTTTGGTGCTGAAGCACCATAGAAACTCTGTGGTGTTATAACCAACACTGAGATTTGGAAAATCACTTCATTTTCACTTGACCTGGACTTGCTCGGCTCTTAGTTTTTTGAATGTGTGTCTGTCTATGTATCTATGTATCTATGTATCCATGTATCTTTGTATGTATGTATGTATGTATGTATGTGTGTATGTATGTGTGTATGTATGTATGTATGTATGTATCTATCTATCTATCTATCTATCTATCTATCTATCTATCTATCTATCTATCTATCTATCTATCTTTATATAAATTTTATAATTTGATATAAAATGCAAATTATAAAAGCTTAATGTGTAGTTTTCGTATTAAAAAGCAGTCTAAAGATGTGTACAAAAACCTATGTCAGGAAATCAGGAATAATTAAGGTGAGAAGAAAGAAAGAGTTACAGATTGCTTATTAGGATACATCTCTGAAATAAAATATTTTTTTATTACTTAGTTAAGGACAAAATGAATAAATAAAAGTAGAGACTAAACAATACTTCTTCCATTAGGAAAGGCTTTCTGTCTCAAGGAATTAACCAAAGCATAAAAGTGTTTCTGTAAACATCTCACAAAAAGAAATTGCACTTTTGCACAGCACTATTGCAAGTTTTTTCTGTTTATATTTGAGGGTGATTTATGCCTTTTTAACTGTGCAAGACCTACTGGAAAAAACTTAGTCAATCATAGAGAAAATTATTGATTTTTCTGTAAGTTTAAGTGCATTGGTGTGGAAAGGATGGTCTTACACTTCTAAAATATTTTTCAAATGTAAACAGCTGTCGACTTTGACCAGACTGCATTTGTGTTTGCTCAAGACCCAGCACCCTGGAGGCAGAAAACTGTAGCAGTAGGAATAATACAATATCCTGGTAAAAATAGAACAAAAACTGTAATAACAGAAAAAATGTCCAACTTCTATACTGTAAATACAAAAACTATGTGTACACCATGATGTTCAAACTCTTTATAGGAAAGATGGGTGTTAGTCCCCCTGTTTTAAAGGAGAGGAAACTGGGGAGGCTGAGGAGGCTGGGAGCACTTCCTTGAATTTGCTGCTTGGACCATGGAAGAACTAGGCTTATAAACAGACTCTCTGTAATCCCAGTCCAGTGAGCTGCCCTTGAAACTGCTCTGAAATAAGATAATGATGTTGATGATTACTGTGTTTTGATCTGAGAATGTAGTGGTAATGGATTGCGTATCGTACACTATCATTTGATGTAATTTTCCAAACATTTATAAATAATTCAAAATTCAGGTTGGATGTGGTGCATCAAAGTTTATCTTGTCACAGGCCCTTGTCTTTATGCATCAAAGGAACATTGGAGACAGTGCTGACATGTTACAGCCATTAAATAAAACGTGAGATTTTAAAATGAATGATATTAGAGTACCAGAGTTTGATTCATAATGTTAGAGTTTTGCTAATAAATCTGGTGAGAGCACTGCCATCCCAAGGAATATATTGACACTCTAAACCTTTGTCATTTTAAAGAAAGACTAAAGGCTGTTTTTAACAAGATGAAAGAAGGTTATTTGGTAGAGAGGGCAGGATTCTTTACTGTGACCATTCCTCTTAAATAATATGTCATTATTTTTAAAAACATATTATATACGTCAACTTACACTGAAGTGGGAACCACTGCTTTCAGGAAAAGGAAGCATCATCTTAGACTCTAATTGAAAAACCAAAGCAACTCTGAACTTCAGATTTGATTATATTACAGTGTAAAACTAGAAATATTTGAATATACCTTTGACCTTCAAGCTCTTTTGTTAAATATGGAGAAAACAAATGATGTTGTTAAACGTTTAAAGTTGCATGAACAAACACATTTTGAAATGGATGTAGTACAGTCTAGAAGGGTTAGGGGAAGGGTACAGAAGGTAGAACTGCCTAATAAATTAGGAAAGAACCCAACATAAGCAATGAATGGCTATGGTACATTGGCTAAAACCAATATGGTTTCTTGTTTGTGACACAGAAATGGAAACAAAACCCATTCCATGTGATGAACACCTAAACTACTGTTGGCTGTTTTAAACTTGGAGAGATGTGTTAAAGGCAGGAATGCAAACTTTGCTGGAGAGCATGTGAAGGAGGTAATGAAAAAGAAACCAAAATGGAGAATCATAATAGAGGGTGAAAATGCAATGCCTCCTGAGATTGGAGATTTGGAAGTAATGAAGTTTCAATCAATCGATTATAAGGCTCTCTAGGAGAGAAACGCCATTTTCAGTGAAAGCAAAAGAGGTGTTCTGTTTAAACTGTTAGGATGCTATTAATACAACATGATTGCTTTTTTACATATTGTAATAATTTTTGCAGCGAAGAAATGTAGAGTAAAGATCTGCAGGGATCATTAGTTTAATCTGTTGAAGTGTACAGTGCTCCACTGCCCTCTTTTGCCATGTACCTGGAAGAGCAGCAGCTACAGTAACAGGTGCCACCACAGCAATGGCACCTTTTTCTTCATGTGCCTTTTGAAGGGGCTCACAGACCAGTGAGTGACAGCACACAAGTGATCCTTTGGGAATCTTCTCTTTCATGTTACAAAAGGAAAAATACTTCAGATATGACCTCTTCATTTACGTGCCTAAGGACCAAATATTCATTCTTCAGTCCTGAAGATTTTACAGTGAAGTCTAATTTGCTACTTAGAGTTTGATCCCAAGAAAATTTGTTCAGAAAATACTGCTATGCAAAACATCATACAGGGATGCAGAAGAGATGGAGTTAAAAACTGCATCAGGTCTTACCTTCCTCATACATTCTGCTGGGAACCAAACCAATCTGCTTAATATCTCTTTTGTAAAGTATTTTGCAAAGGAGGAAACCACCATAATTGTTTACTGTCTATCTGTCTTGCTGAGCATGTTTAAAAAAATTCTGTGCTAGCACTTCAAAAATCTTCCTGTTAGTTAAGAGGGTGCACTTGAATAATTATGTTTATAGTTGTCTTTCTATTTTTCACAGTTGACAGTACCCTCTAACAGCTTGAAAATTATTTTGGTTTTCCTACCATTTTCACACTGACATCTGTGTAGAAAAGGAATAGCCTTAAGCTTATGTTGGTGCCTTACTGTTGTGCCAAGATATGTGTTCTTTTTTGCCTTTACACAAGCATCACTGACAGTGAAAACACAGATCTTGGACCAGTTTTTATCTGCCAGGATTCCTGCAAAGTTTGTAAAGAAAAATGATGAGCAAATTAATCCATCCTAAACTAGAGTTATCTGGTGGCTAAACTTGTTTGTCTGCATTTTTGCAGCAAGTGCTTTCATTTTTGTGTTTTGTGGGGAAATGAGCCTCTTAGGCATTCATTATTTGTAAAAAAATATAGGTGGAAACATACAGAAGCATATGACAGAAAATCTTCATGTTTGTACTCTGCATGTACTCTCTTACATCAGTTTTTTGTAAATTTTTAGACTCTCAATTGCAAAATCTAGGTTTATAGCATCTATCCAAGGTTTGTTTTTAATGTGAAGCGGTAATAAATATTCTGAGGATTTTTAACTTTTATTTCTGTACTTGTCCATGACAACTCATTTGTTGCCCTTGAAAATAACTACTCAAATATTTTCAATTGATATTTCCACCAGCAAAAAAGGGATACAGTAGGGTACTCACTGTTGTATTAAAGTCTGGGAGCAGGGCAGTTGCATAGAAGAAATAGAGAAGACTATTGGGGATGCAAAAGAACATTGCACAGAGAGAGCTGTTTCTAGGAGGCAGCAAATCTAGGGATTCAGAGTGCACCTTAAGAGCATGTGGGATTACTAGGGCATAAGGAAATGGATACTACTGAGCCCCTTTCTTTCCCTGATCAGATCTACATTTGGCCCCAATGAATTTTGAGATTATATGGCTTTATCAACAAACCTACCTTCCTCCAGCATTCTGTAAGGAGACTGAAGAAGGAGCTCTGGCTGCAGCCCAGCTAAGTCCGTAGCACAGGACATGAGCAGGCAGACTTGTCACAGCTGCCTGACAGATCTCTGAAAGTTATCTTGCACTTGGCAGCTTTATGATACCAAACACGTTGAGATAACAAACATCACAGAATTCACAACAATCTATGATATGCTTTCTCTGGCCTTGCTTTGCCTTCCATTTTCTTGGTTTGGCTTGGCTGGGTTTGGCTTCCTTTCTCTTGCCTTCCCCATTTCTGTTTATCTACAGGTGGCAATTCCTTACTGACACAGTCTTTCTCAAGGTCTGTGAGATGCTTCAGTTCAGTTGAAAAGGTTCCTGCTTTTCTTATTTTAGGAACAAACCTTCTTTCGAGCAAAAAGCCCAGAAAGCTAAACTGCACTTTCAGGGTACTCATCTGACCCACTGTCAAGAAGTACTTTTTCTAAGTCATAATTTTATTTTATTTACTGGAGATAAAGTGTGTCAAGAACCAGCACCATGACACAGCAACAGCATTGCAGACCTGTAATAGAAGAACTTAACTACCAATCCATGAGATTAATGGAAAGAATCTACATCAGTGTTTTGATTTGGATCAAAAACATATATTTATAATGAGACTCCTGGTTATTGCCATTTTGCAGACCTTGGATCGCATCACACACAAATATCCCAGAGAGTATGAGAAGCCTTCTCTTTGAGCTACACAGTGCAGTCTAGAAGCTCTCCTGATATGCTCCAGCTATCATTTACTAGTGACACTGGTCACACACAGCTGCCAGAAAAATGTGGCAGCTTCTGTGGAAGCTACAGAACTTTCCAGAAGCTTCAACTTTAGGTGCTTCTGCTTCTATCTGCATCCGAGGTTACTCCACAATGTTGATTAGGATTGAATCCACAAAAATTATTTTTCCCATGTTTTGTAGGATTTTCAGCTGCATGAAGCAATCATTGATGAAGTCCAGAAACTGCATCTGTAAACTCTGTCTCATCACATTTGGGCAGCTTGTGTATCAGCAACTGAAGCTCTCCATCATGGGTATTTCATATTTGATGACTCCTCTTTATCTTGCAACATCCTGTTCTTGATAATTTTTTTTTAGTTCTAAAAGTGTATAGCAAAAGCTGTAAAATCTGATTTAATTATGGCTAGTATCAGGAAAATACTAAACTGTTCAAATTTTGTGGTTTTATAATTTGAGAATTGGTGTCTTAGATATAGATATTGGTGTTTTAGATATAGATAATTCTACAGTTCTGTTCTTTATGAACCCATTGCTCTGATCTATTAAGCAGTTATATACTTGGCCCTCTGGGTTGCTGTTATTCTGCCAAGTGATTATATTTTAAATGCTCAATATTTTGTGGGTGCAGCTGTGAGGATGCAAAGGACAGTAGGTGTTTATGTCCTGTTGAACTTCAAAGGAAGCTGATGCCAAAAAATGTCAGGATTTTATAGGCATTCCAATATACTGGACAGTAAAAGGATAATAAAACCCACCAAATTATTGAGAATTCAGAAACTGTCAAAAATAAGTGGGATAATCGTGTACCAACCAAACTGCATACAAATTCTATCAATTATTAAAAAATTATGTTTAAAAGACCTGCACATGATCCTTAGGTCAGAAAATGGCCTGATCCTCTATAAAGAATTTTAGAATTTTGTAACCAGTTGAGAAACAGCTGAAGAAAAGCACCTGTGTAGCTAGCTAAAGAGACAATAAATCTGTAAATAGAAAATAAATGTGTAGGGGAGAAAGAATGCAATTCTTTACTATATTAAAGCAATGAATTCTACCTTTGCCATTCAGTAAGTTGCCTGTTTAGGTATGGTTAATTACTGACACAAATGGTAGAAAAGGATGTCCTTGAATATCTGAAGTATGAGTGAATGAGGAGCAGCCCATATGAATTTACAAAGATAAAATTGTATCGGACAATGTCATATCTTTCTGAGGGGAAAAAATAAAATTACTGGACATTGTAAAATGTTTAGAGGGTAATAAAACATTCTACATTGTGGGTATCAAATCAGTGTGTTGAAAAAGAGAAGACTGATTCTGGTACAGTAAACACTGGTACTAACATTGGCAAGCAGCTTACTGGAGGACTGCGTGAAAGGTGGCAGGTGTTAGGAGTTAGACAGGAATACTTGAGATAGATGAAAAAAAAATTGCAATCCATAGTTTATTTCACATCTCATGAGTGGTCTGCTTTGACAAGAATGCTTCTGGCCAAAGATTCCTTTGCCCAGAAGCATTCTTGATCTTGTGTTTCCCTCATAGTAGAATTCCCAAAGGTTACAATGTGGTAATAATAATTGATTTAAAAAAATCAAGGATGTGTTTTGCAAATTTCACTTTCCCCATTTGCAAGACAAATTTTGCTGTGCAGGATTTAGATCAGGTTAATTTCCTATAATGTTCAGGGGTCTATTCCCCTGGATCTATTTTGTGGGATTCATAAATAATGCTTTTTAGGATGGCCACTCTTCCTTGGATCTTCTATTTTGAATGGCAGCAGGAGAGGTCTCCATCATCTAATTTAATTACCTTGGATCACCATCTCTAGAAAGGTCTATCATTCTCCATCAGCTGAACACCATTAATTAAAATTTATTATTTTTTACTCTCCCTTCTCCCTAAAGGAACATCAATGAAAGCAAACATTTCTTCTTAGATCTGTAAAGATCCATTGCCTCTAGTGAGCTCTTAATATCTGCCCTTTGATGAAAGAATTTGATCCTAAGATGTGTCCAATTACAGAAGTATTCAAAGATTCACTTCACAAAGGAGCTTTTATGGATGTTACTGGTGAACCACTGTGACTTTTTTCATACTGTCACTCTTTAATTATTTGAGGCCCAGTGGTTTTGCTGAATGTGTGAGATCTATTAGAAAGCAATGTGCTAATCAGAGTACTCCTGTTTTATGTTAGGCTTTCCTTTTTTATTACAGTGCTACCTGACATTTTGCTTGACATTTAGAAGCTGGATAGAAATTTTTCACTTTCAGTCTTTATCATATTGAATGCATGTGAGTGCTCTGTGGTTTCCATTTAAAAAAAAAAAAAAATCAGGGAGCATATTGCTGTCCCTGTAATGAGGGAGATCCTGGCACTCTGTAGATGTTTACTGGAGTCACTGGATCTCTGTGAAAACTCTGGTTCCATTTTTTCAATTTTCTTAGGATCCCCTTCAAGTTTTTGAATGTTGTGGCAATCCAAAAGTAGCTTCAGAGCAGTATGAGAAACCTCAGGATGTATGGATCCTGTCAAATATCCAGTAAACAAGAAATCCAAACAAATATAAATGAGACAACAATATAAAAATATAATTAAAATGGCTTGAATGACTAATCTCTGTGTTGGTGAAAACACATGGATAATTTAACAGAAAAATTGCTGTAAATACTGTGATGGAGATGACAACTGTCATGTTTATGTCTTACTAGATTCTGTTCTTAGAATCCTCAGCTTTAACTTTCTAATTTCATCTTATTGCATTAGCCTCCCCATACTTTTAGGAAAAGTGTGTGTCTAATGATCAGGATTGGAGAAAAACGTAGCATTTTACCATCCTGAAAGGTTCACAGACTCAGTAACAGATTAGAAAAAACTATTCCTAAAATACTAAATTTTTAAATTCTAAAAGAATGGGTTTTTAGTCTGAGGATACTATTTTGAGCCAGACATCTGTTAAAATGCACTGAGACAAGCCAGGTTGACCAAAGGCTCACATTCAGATGGTGGTTTGGGGTGGACTCTCCTGCCCCGCTGGGGCTGGTGATGGGAAGCAGGATCTGGGGAGAGCCTCCAGAGGGAGATGCTGCCCAGCGAGCCTGCCACCAGGGCGTAGAGAGGCGCCTGCTGCATGGCCTGCCTTTGCCTCCCTGGGCTCCTGGGGCTTGGGTGCAAGCCAAGCACTGCTTGAACTCACGGCCCTGAGTGCTTGGCTCTGGAAGTCCTGGTTTACCCGCATAGGTCGCTGGAGAATTTTATCTCCCATGCTTGTTCTTGCTACTCCGGGTGCTGCTTGCAAGGAAGTTGACAATTTAATGAGATACTTGGCATTCAAAAGGTCTCTGTGCTGTATCCAAGTGCTTACTTTAATGAAAACCCATATTTAGTTGGCACTTTGAAGTCGGTGAGTGTCTGGATGAAACTGTAAGGGCAATGCTAGGGCTTCCCACAGGAAGGGCACCTCTGCAGCACCTGAGCAAAGCGGGAGCAGAAGATGCCCCAACACCAGTGGTGGCCCACCGAGAAGCTCCTTACATTTTGGGGCTTGCATGGTTTGGAACTTTTGCAATATGTCCTATACCTTTTGCAGTATGTCCTATACTTTTTACTTTTCAGGCACAGGCTGTGTGCTGAACTTTGTCTAGAAATCAGCAATATCACTGTACTGAGTAGCAGTTCGGCAACACACTGAAAATTCCACCATTAGCTTTTCAGTATGAGCATGTCCCTGCTTACTACATGGGCTTAGAAAAGCTTGTTAAGTGATGGAGAGTGACATTTACTCCTGGAGAGAGAGGCCTTTATTTGGAAAAGTTATCAGATATTAGAATGATTCATCTGCTGCTTGAGGCTAACTGTTTAGCTTTCCTTCAAGTCAAATTAAACAGTTGCTGTTGGCATGAAAATCCGGGAAGGCAGGCAGAATAAGAGAAAGGGCAACTTATAATTAAAATCAGGCTTGATCTTATACCATACTTCATTATACCACTGAAGAAAATGGCTGGTTTTACTTCCAAATATTTAGACACTCCAAGCAATATTCATCCATAGCAACGCAGCTTTAGACTAAGCAAGAGCTAGTATTACAGTAGGAAGATTAGCTAATTAGTTTAAAATGCCCTTAAATGGCAATATAATCTTCGAAAAACATATAGTGTGGGCCTTAAAAAAATTGACATCGGCATAGACATGAAGTGGCAGCTGACCTGCAAGTGTGGTGTTGCTTAGCAATACTTCACCATCAGGCAAATTGGGAAAGTGAGCTAGAACGATTTACACTAGGGAAAAGATAAATGCTAATTTTCTCCAGAAGATTCAGGTTACTGTGGTTATTAGGAAGGATATTAGATCATAAATACCTCACTACCTCTTTTTTTTTTTTTTTTTTTTTTTTTTTTTTTTTTTTTTTTTTTTTTTTTAAGGTGTTTGAAGACAGGATGAGAATGTTGGGGTTGCTCAGCCTGGAGAAGAGAAGACTCTGGGGAAACCTTATAGCATCTTCCAATACCTAAAGAAGGCTTACAAAAGATCTGGAAAGGGACTTTCTACAAGGGCTTGTAGTGATAGGACAAGGAGAGATGGCTTTAAATTGAAAGAGGGCAGGTTTAGAATAGATATTTGAAATAAATTCTTTGCTATAAGGGTAGTAAAGCATTGAAACAGGTTGCTCAGTAAAGTTGTGAATGTCTCATCCCTGGGAGTGTCCAAGGCCACATAAGATGATGGCCCTGAACAACCTGGTGAAGGTGTTCCTGGCCATGGCAGGAGGGTTGGAACTAGATGATCCCTAAGGTCCTTCCAACTCAAACCATTCTAAGATTCTGTGATTCTATGATTTTGAGAAAGATCATCAGTTCAAGAAATCAGTGTGCGAGAATGCAAGTGCATTTGCTTCCAGAACAGTAATTTCAGAAATGGTTGACATAAACAATACAGTTGAAGGGAAAGAATAATTAATGACACAAAGAAATATTTATTTCAATGCTTCTGTAAACATTTTCATAGCCACTTAGATTTCTGGATCAGTTGCCAGGGTCGTGACCCTGCCAGAGGCCCTGCAAGTGGGATACTGTACCTACCTGGAGTTCAGCTGCTGCCTGAGGCTGGCCAGCCCAGCTGAGCTCACCACAGGACCCAGATATGAATTAGCTGGTGGTCTGGGTTGAGACAGATAGGCAGGAAAATATAAAGTATTTTTAATTTGGAAACTTGGTGGCAAAATTTGAGAGTTTAATAAAGATAAGAAGCTTTTTTTTTCCTCCTCATGTTTTCTTGTGCAATCGATTTTTTATGCATCCATAGCAGTAGGTAAGGAAAGGGGAAGCATTTTGCTTCACCTTGGTTGCCTAGTCCAGCCTTGGTTGCCTAGTCCAGACAGATCTCTTACTTTGTGTGAGAGTGAAGTAAAAGCTTTATCTGTCAGACTTTCTTGTTGTACTGTAGAAGATGCAGGGTGCAGGGATGCCTGCACTGTGTATTGTGTGTCTGACAGGACAGCTTTGCACAATATGTGACAGAGGTACTGTGCTCTCTTTTGTTTTTCCAATAAATTTTTCCTGTGTCTGAAAAAGATAAAGATAGCACAAGAAAGATAGCTGAGGTTCCATGTACACCCCCCCCCCCCACCCCCCCCCTTCTTAAAACTGTTGGGTTTACTGCTGGTGGTAGACAGGCATATTAATTGCACTTCCAGAGAGCAGGAGCTATAGGTATGCCGAATCTGTTTGTGTAAAACACAAAGATTACCTTATACCCTCCCACTATAATCTGCACAAACCCTAAACCCAGACTGAGCTCTCACTTCCAAAGGTTTCCATATGAAAATAATGTTGCACTCTAATTGGGCTTGCAGCACCCCAGAAATACATCCACCCAACTGAGAGGTGCAGCATGTTTGCAACATGTTACATGTGAACTGCTCAGCACAAAAGATCCTGAGAACTGAAGCCTAGTATAGGTTAGAATATATTCTAAACTGTAATAGGTATATTGTGTGATGGATTTCCATGAAAAGTATTACCACATTATTATGTGGTACCTGCCCATAGAAAATAAACACAATAGCTTTTCATTTGCTGGCTCTTTTAGTACATGGTCAAAGAGAGAAAAGGATTTCATACTGCTATTGCTTTAGCTGGAATTCTGACATTTCTACAGCAAATGACAAATTATTTTCTAGGCACATTTCTGACTTCATCTAAACTGAGAGGTAGCTGTTATCTTTCTGTAATATCAGAAAGTTTGTTTGAGAAATAGTTATTTCTCTCCTTAAAGTGACATAAAGTATGTGAGAGCAGGATGCAGAGGGTCAAATACAGACTCTTTTGTGCAATATATAACTCCCAAGTCATAACTCTTCTCTTTATGTAAGTATCCAGAAAGTTTTCAGCACATTTTTGTCTTGACCTTTTATCACAAACAACAGTACTTCTGCTTGCTAGGCAACTGATTTTTGCCCATCACTTGAGAGGTTAGAATGAAATAGCAGTGATTTGTCACCAATGTTTGAGAGGACTACAGAAAGAAAAGGTATTTAATCGAATGCATAGCTTCAGGGAATTATTAACTGCTACTATGAAAATAACAGAAAATGTTTCAGAATCCCTAACCATTACAAATGGGTTGCTTTGACAGTGTACCATTTTGATGATAATTTCAAGAGGAGACAAAGCCTGACAACATATATCATGACAGAGAAATCAGAGCTTCAATCCAGAGAGCAGTTTCAGGCAAGAAGCAGTGGGAGAGTTTCACAATTCCTTTCAGATAAGAAATGTAAGCAACATAAAAATGTGGAAAATAAATTAAAATGCACCATTAGAACTTCTCTTCTAAGTAAGGTAGAGAAGAAAATCCTCCAATACTTGCTCTGGATGTGTATTTTCCTACTGTTATCACTGCAACTTCCTGTGACTATGACAATACAAACCAGAACCAGACACTATTAATGATTTAGTAACACTGAGTGATGTGATTGTGCATGTTTTGTAAATATTTACATTTTGTCTTTATTAATACAGATTTTGCTAAGCTGACAAATTACTGATTTCTGTAGGGAACGCAGGCTTCTGTTTGACCCTCAAGTAATAGAAAATTAACCTACTCACACATAAGTAATAATAAAACACTTTAACCCAAAGTTAATACAAACTCTAGTCATATTCCCATCTTCATACAGACTTTGCTTTTGCAGGGGAACTGTGCAACTTCACTTTCTTGGATGAACCATGCAAAACTGCATCAGTATATCTGCCTAACAAATGCTCCCTGAAGAACTATGAGGATCCTGAACGTGTTTGTAAGGGCACCCTGTTAGCTTGCACACGTCATCCGTGCCCTCAGTGCCCAATTTGTGGCCATAACTTCCTGTTGCCTCCTGCTCTCAGCTCAAGCACTGGGCAGGCTGGGTGAGGCTGCAGAAGCAGGTGTCTGGCTCTGGGGGTCAGTGCCACAATGTCCCTTCGTCAAGACATCAGCCATCACACACAAGCTTTAACTACTTGCCCTTCTCCAGCCTGGAAGAGGCACCTGTGGAGCAAGACGTCCCCTTGAACTGAAGTAAGAAGATGGACAACAAAGTGTAATGTTCCTGAGTTTGCCAAAAATATTTTACTTACCAAATGACACAGCTTTCATGGGCTGAGAGACCTTTAGCAGAGAGGAACTGTGGAGCAGGAAATCTGGGCTCATTTTGCTGTGCATATCAGGCTGTGGCCAAAACCAAAGTAGCTGTGCTAACATGTGAAAAGTCATCAGATGAAAGGCCGCTGGCAAACAGGCCCAACTCAGAGGAGGAATAGCCTTAATACATTATTTTTCTTGGTCTTGGTTCCAGAAGATGTCTGTGTCTCATGACTGTAATAATACTCAATCATCATGCTATAATGAAGGGCTTTTCATGTAATCATCTGTAGAACTGATTACTTTGGTCTATACCCTTATCATGCTGAGCTTCCTGGCAAAATTCCCACTGAAATCAGTAAGAGAAGGATTGGCCCTTTCCTCAGCAGTTTACCACTTTTGTTTGACAATACCACGCTTTTCAGACACTTCACAGTGGAGATTAAACATTTAGACTCTTAATTCCTGAAATATTAAAAAGGCACTGTAGAGATAACACACTCATTCTCAGAAGTCTAAGTTTGTTCTGGTCATTATTGCTTCTAAAAATTACAGCACCAAAGCAAGGCATGAACAGGTATGGAAAAGATTTTATCCAAGATGCTGAAAATGGTAGACTCTCATGGTGTCAAAAATAGGAAGGAAGATAGAAGACCATAAAAAAATAACAAATTAAGCTATCCAAACCACTAACACTTCAAAAGATAATACACCCAGAGATTTAATAATTATTTTTTAAAAATGTACTTCATTCTTTTCAGCCAAGTTTTGCCATTAACTCTGAAGGGGCCACGATGCCCAGGAGATTAGTAGGATTTGAAAAAGGACTGGACATTTATAGGGATAGCCAGAACACACATGATATGAACTCTATAAGCTCGTTTGTAGAGGTTAAGAGCTTGTTTTTCAAAATATTGAATGTATGTAATTCGTTTTGACTTGAGTGGGAGTTCAGGGCATGCAGCAGTGCCAGAGAAGAGACCTTAATTTCCTGTCACAAGGGCCAAGAGTCTCTATATTTGGATATTCTTGCTTTTCATAATTTGCACCGCAGTAGCAATTAAGGGATAACATTACAGGCAACGATCCCATTGTACTAGAAATAACAGTTGTTCATTACTCCAGAGGCCTTCAGCTCTAAAGCCAAGGCAATTATCAGAGACAGTTTATTGAAAAGTGAAGAGCAAATCCCTGCAGTGCCCATCTTTAGGCACCATGTGCAGGTGCCTGGATGTGGAGGCTGCTCTGTGGAAATCCTTTGCTTGTCCAACACACAGGCAGGCCACTTGAAACAGAGGCAGAGGTGCCCGAGAGTTGCACAAGGAGACACTGCAGCATTCCCCCTGGGCACCATCAAGGTCAGGGCTGAGGAGCACAGCCTGCGCAGGACAGGGACAGGACAGGATGAACTGGGCTGTGGATCTGTGGCTCTTGCTGAGGGGTGAGAGACACGTCATCACCAAGCATTATTTTCCTCTACTTCCAGCAAAGCTTTTGATGCACTTACCTGTCAGGAGAGCAGCAGGTTATTGTGTGCTGCAGCTTGGCTTTTCAATGAACTAGTCGTTTGTGAGTGTGTCACAAAGACATCCTGCCTGAGTACCCAGTTTCCAGGCATGGAGAAGCAGACTAAGGGGCTACAGAGACAGGTCAGGGAGTGCAGGAGAACTTTACTTTCCAGTGTAAGCATCACTTTCATGGGTAGGTAACTCAGGTGCACCCATGCTGTGGTTTGCCATAAGACTTGTATGTTTTCATGGCATCTTTGTCATGTTTGCTAAGGACCATATTTCACAAATACTTGCAAAAGGTCCAATCTCAGCTACGAAGTTGCAGGAATATGCTAAATTTGGTGGGTGGCATATGGAATTTTATGGTTACATCTGCATTAGCTCAGCAGAAGCAGACTGGAGGAAAAGGGATCTCGTGCTCCAGGGGTTTGTACTTTTGACCAAGTCCATGGCATGGCATGAACACCTGCACACCCAGGAGTGTTTTGTGTTTTTTCTTCCATAGCTCAGGTGCCTCCAGGGTGCAAGCCCTGCAGGCTGCTGGGACAGGCGGGAGCTCTGCCTCAAGAAGAGCATGCCTTGATCTGAACTAGCAGGCTCCTGCAGGTGTACTACCCACTACCTGCACTCCCACGGCCATCAATTTCGTGGTCAGAAATAGACATAAATTTTGAGGTTATGCACAGCACTTTAGCTGGCCAATCTCTTCTGTGACCTGATACACTGAGCTGTTTTTCCATAAGCATGACATTCTGAAGCCCAGTCTAAAACCCAGGGCAATTCTGCCTCTAATCCTAGCGCTCCCCTGAAGTGCACACCTCTCTTTTTCCATCATTTCATCTGCTTACTTGCCTTTCTTGGATTTTATGAAGATTCAATTTTGCACATTAGACCTAAGATGTGAAGGCTTCCCTATAGGGATTAAAAGAAAAAAAAAAAATTGAAAAAAAAGAAACTCACATACACTAGTAAAATTGCTTCATCATTATACTAATATAAATAAAAATAAAAAGAAAGGAAAGAAAGGAACAAGAAGGAGAGACAGACTTCATGATCAGGATATTGTCAAAGAGAAGTGATGCTGGAAGGGGTCAAAACTTAGCTACTATGCAGACATTTTCACAGTCCTTAGAATCTCCTCCACAACATTCTCGTTCAACATCAAAATACTATGTTTTGTGAGTTGAAAGAGTTAATTTTTCCTATTTCTTTCATGTTGACTTTGTAATAATATTGGAATAATTAATTAAATGCTATGTTTCTACTAAATGGTGCAGCTATTGATATACGTAGGGCAGTGTTTTGACAGTATCTATATGAAATACCTAAAAATCAGAATTTTTCAGAATTTTTCTCTCAGAAGACTTTGATTTTTTTTTTTAATTCTGAATCAGCATGGAAACAAATGTTGAAATATTAATGTTTCCCCAAGCATGGAAATTTTTACTGGTTGTAATTATAATTATCCTAAATAATTTTGTTTCTGAAGCCAAATAGAGCAATAGCAGCTAGAATATATGCTGGCCTACATGTTGTAATCTATGGAAATTCACATCTTAGGCTTTTTATTTGAGCAATTTTCCTTAATTTCTATTTCATTACTGTGTATGCAACTTATGTAGGATACTTATTCTAAAATAACTTTTAGTCATTTAAATCTTTTGCTCTATTGTTTCTAACACCAGCAATGGGATCTTAGCAAAGCATAAAATGTCTCTGAGTTTTTATGACAACATTTGTTTGATCTGTTACTTTCTTGGTTAGGTTATGAGATTAGAGAAGAACAGGCTATTGCTAACCAAAGAAAAATATGTGTGGAAAGTTTAAGATTTTTCCAGTAAATGACTCAACATGAGCTAAAATTTTTTTTTGTATACTAGACTTCTTTTCTTAGGTATTGCCTCTTTTGTTATGACTATGTCTAGAGATATTCATATCCCTAGGTGAGACCTGAGAGGATTTAAGGGGAAGAGCACACCATCTGGAACATTTTTTCTGTTTATACATTTACAACATGATTTAGCTGTACCCATCAGCTCTGCAGCTTGGCTTGGGCGGCGCAAGTTGACTGGTGTTTTTCTAGCTGCTGTCCCGTAGGATTTATGCTTCTGCAGTCCAAATCCACCCTCCAGTTACCTGCAACCCCACTGACAATTCATGACGTTGCAGGAGGTTAGTTGAGGATATAATTTGAAGTTATGTAAAATCATGTGATGCTTTTTTTTTTTTTTTTTTTTTTTTTTTTAACCTAGGGTCACTTTCTGGAACAAAATCATGGCTTAATTAGAAGAGCTTTGTGGCCAGTAAATAAATTTGAGACTCAAAGGCAGTGTTGCAGTGACTAATGATAAAGCAGAAGAGTTATGGTTTGGATAATAGATTTTCTACAGCATTTACATTTCAGTAATCACTGGGTTTTTCCACTCTTGGGAAACCTGCCCCAAAAGCAGTCTGGCCACTCTTAGGGCTGAAAAAGCCCCCAAGGATTTAGAAGATGAAGGATTGGCTCCTGGCTTGCTCAAAAAGAGAAACTGGAGAGAAACAAGGTCTCTTTGTTTGAACTGATGGAGAGAAATACTTTGTGTTGGAAGGTCATTCTGGCTGATGTTTTATTTTCTGTTTGTCATCTGTATTTCCAGCCAGCCATCCCTACCAATCCTCCCTTCTACAGTATTCTTGAATATCCTGTGCAGCTCTGCCCTTTCATTTTACCATTGGGTGTCATGTCCAAAGAGAATCAAAGCCTAATGAAATGCAATCCATGGACTTTTTGGGCTTTGATTCTTGCCCTTCATGCATTATCAGAGAAAATTCTCAGCCTTAGGAATTTATATAACTGTTGAAAAGGTTGGCTTTCCCTGTCCACAGAAACATAGAATTACATTGAACATTTCCAAGGATCACAACTAGTGCTAGGCCTGGAGATAGTTGGCAATATGGGCCATAAGACCACGCAGCCTCTCTCTCCTTCCTTGAGCTGGACTGGGGTTCCACTGGCGTTTTGTCATCCTGTGACAAATGACAGGTGAAGTTGAAACTTCATTTTAAACCTTTAACTTCTCATGTCACTTGACTATACCCTTGAAGGAAAGTGATTTATGATTCTGGCTTTACCTGCCTTCTCTACTAGGAAAAGAAGTGATGCCTGACAGGGATATCCATCTTCATTGCTGATATTTTGATTGGAATTGGTGGGTGCTAAAGATGCAGGACACGGTGACCGTGCCTTTCAAAATATTAGGAGGTGAAGAAATATGTTTGAGGAGCTGGCAGATTATCACAGGGTAAAAAAAAAAAAAAAAAAATCCAAAAAAAGAAATCTGTTAGGAAACCAGTGTTTGTTTGCTGACTCTACTAATTAGTCCATAGGGGTTTTGTCATACAATTGTCACTGATCTTAACAGATATATTTCTTTCTAGGCACACACTAGGTCTTATTTCTTAGTTTGAACATTTTCAATTGGTTATTCCATAGGCAAATAAAAAAAAGAACACTGAAAAATAGACAAAGTCTAAGATTTTGCAAATCTACTAAGTATCACAATGTACAGGAGGATTTCTTCTGTTTCCAAGACTGCTAGAGCTGGGTGGCAATGGGGAGTGCTTGGTATTCTGGCAGTGACCCTTGTCCCTTCACAGCCAGCTTTTCAGAAGAATCACAACACTGAGACATGAAAGAATGGGTTTGGGTTTCTCTGTAGAGAGGTCAGAAGCAGCAGCCTCAAGCTTCAAGTGCAGGTACAAGGCAAAAAAGAAAAATAAACAGAAGCTTTGCAGAAAATGGACTGAAGGAAGAAAGCAATATAATAAATAAATGTAACACACTTTTTTCTCATTTCCAAACTCTGCCTAGGAGGGCTGGTAAATAAAACCAGTCTATCTGTAGAGTGATTCCTAGACAAGAAAATGAGTTTATGTGTGACAGAGCGTAGAGCTGGTGTGCACCATCTCTACCTGCTTGTTGGTTTTCCCCTGACACAAATATTTCCTATCATCACCAATGATAATTTCTGGAGATACTGGACAGAAGTGATAAAATCACTCCTCACTTCAAATGTATGTGGTTTTTAGTCACTAATAATTTATGTTCCTTTTTTACTGGTGTCTACAAGTTATCAAGAAATGTAACTTCTGGGTAGTGAAACCTATTCTCCTCTCCTAAATGCAGAATAAACCTGAAGTGAGTAGTGTGCCACTGATGCATAGTAAATATAATGGAAGGTAATATGATTTCTATTTGCAGGCACAATGCTAATAATGAAAGAAGAGCAAAGTTCCTCTTTGCGCAGGAGGCCTGAATGCACCAAAAATCACCTCCTAAGCACTCAAAATTATGTACTTCTTGTCCCTCTCTAAAAGTGTGAATGAATTTCATTCAAATGACAAAAAAACAACCACATAAAACCATATCCAGGTTTTTTTTTCTCTTTTCTACTGGAATCATTGTAGTTTGTATAAATGTAAACTGGCTGGTCTGGGAGCAAAGGAAAAAACAACCAAAAACCAAGCTTGTGTACTAAGTAGGTCCATCATCCAAAGATCAGAAATATGGCTTGAAGTTATTTAGGGAAAACCATTGAAACGATCAGTCTAGTGCATAGTAAAAAAGTAAATTGGTTTGTGTAAGCAAGAAAATAGCAGGGAACACACTTGATTCTTGATATATGGCAAATCACTTTTTTTTTTTCTGGGAAAAAAACTGAAGCATCTCTAGATACACTCAACAGGTGTGTTTATTTTCACCTATGATATAGTTAGCAGCTTGTGTAGCAATGTGTACGTCAAGTGTTTGCTTCTAGAAAATTATATTGATTGGGTTTTTTGTCTTTTTAGAAAACCCATTGCAATACATACTGTGAGCATAGGGAATGACACAGCAAAAACAAGAGAGAAGTAATCAGCATGGTTCCCCCCCCCAGCAGGAATAAATCATTATAACTATAAATCACACATTATTACAGGGATCAAACGGCCCTGAAAATTCCAAGTAGCAGAAGCAGATAATTAAAGAGGAAAAGTTGAGACCAAGCCTTCTATTTAAACTGTTTCAAGAACTCATTGCAAATACCCTTATTTTCTTTCTTTTCTCACTCTCTCTTTTTCTTTTAAGTGGCAAACAAATGTAATTGGAAAAACAAAGTGCACCAAAAATATTACATACAAATTGTCCTTAGCAGCATAATGGCCTAATTGGTGAAGGGGTGATGCAGTCCTGGAGTATGGAGAATGGCACAGATGGAGAGCAGTTGTGTGTGCTGATGAGAGGGCAGATGCTCTCAAAGGCATTCTGCAGCATTAGATATCCTGGCTTGTCTCCATCAGCAGTACCGATCTCATCACTCTCAGCACATGAAGAGATTTCACCCTCTAATGCCAGGGCTGCATGGCTGTAATGAGGTGCACCATTGCTGGAGACAGCCAAGAGTGCCCAGGAGCAGAATTTTAGGAAAACAACTAGAGCTATTGTCATCTGTATTTTCATATGACCTTGCAGTTCAAAATAGGGTAGACAGCAGCCTGGCATGACTAGTTGATTCTGTGCAGGCCTTAACAAGAACATCCCTTGTTGGTGGTTCACTTATTACTCATCCTTTAGTCTCTGCCTAGTTTACGCTTGCAGTTTTGCTGTATAAATATATGAAATACTCTTTATATCAACACTTATCTGTCCCTGAACTACAGATCATGTATTTTTCCATACACATT
This sequence comes from Cettia cetti, assembly GCA_013401135.1. Taxonomy (NCBI): domain Eukaryota; kingdom Metazoa; phylum Chordata; class Aves; order Passeriformes; family Sylviidae; genus Cettia; species Cettia cetti. The sequence continues at coordinate 10,334 of VZUI01059685.1, read as the reverse complement.
TCTGAAGCTCAGTAAATTTTTTTTTTCATAACATCATGATTTAAACTAACTTTTTGATTAGCAGCAGGAATAGTTAATAATTAAATAGAGAAAAAAATTAAACCTGCAGGTAAAAAAGAGGCCCTTTTTTGGGTCTGATTACAGGCAAATTTGGGTACTTTTCTGTAAACAAACTGTATTTTGATGAAGCAGTAAAGTTCTCTTTCCCTTCATACTCTCCCTAATAATTCAACAACAGCAAGAAAGACAGAATCAGATCCTTGACTGCTATTAATGGCATACTGTAAACAGTTGGTTGCAGGATAATGAAAAACAAGGGTTTAATTGATATTGTGACAAACAAAAACAGAGGGAAGCCTTGGTTCGAAATGTAGTTTTTATCTTGGCTTCTCCTTGAGAAAAAAAACAACAATAAAAACAACCCAACAAAACAACTTAAACACAGTGAATTGGCTGTTAACAGTCTCATAATTAAGAAGCAAAACCCAAATAAAAGGTAGCCTGGCCCAAAGTTAAATGGGTGCAAGACCCAACATGCAAGTTGCAGGAAAGCCCCTTGTTTTGCAATTAGAAACCCAGCTAATGAAACTGTGAGCATAAAGCCACTCATCCTGTACATAATATATGGTTTTGGTAGCTTATTCTTTAATCTGAAACAGCAGTAAAGGCTTCTGGATTTATACTTTTGATGAATAAAAACTTCTTTGCTAGGGCTTGGAACTTGACTATATGATTACCAGGAGAATTGGACTCCATCGCTAGTTTTTTGCAGCTAGTGAGTGTTATAACCAAAATAATTCCTTTATTCAAAGGAGTAACAATGCTGTAATGTGATTTATATACAAAAATCCCAACTCTTTTGAGGAAAGAAGTAACAGCATAAATCAATACCTTTAAACACTTCTCTATTCACTCTTGGGTGCAGGAAATGCCATTCCCCTTCCACAGGCTTAATACAATTTGAAAATGTTATTCTCCTCTCTGTACATATAAATGTGCATATACATTTACAATGTATATGTATATACTTTCTTTTTTTATTACTGAAGTAGTCTAAACTCACTTTAGTAATCTAGACTTTAGATAAATCCGCTTTGAAGTGAAGTCAGGGGGTAGGAAAACATCTTCTAGCTGGGATTATGGAATAAAATGTTCTGTATTGCTAAAGCAGCTTATCCTATATTTATCAATTAATGGTTAGAGTGATAGTTTGGACTGGGTGATGGTATTTTTGCAAGTTTCTAGAAAACAAATACCTAGCTTTAAGAAGGAGGTTTCAAGATTGCAAGCCATCTCTTTAATTGTTGGTTAGTTTGGATTAAAGCCTTCTACTTGATGAAAAATACTTGTTATAAAACCGTTTAAAAAGCTTCTTATGCATGTAAAATACCTATGTCATTTTATAATATAATGCTGGTACTTTAACATATGCTCTTAGACATACAAAATCACACAAAAACTCCAAACTCAGACATAAAGAATTTAACATATATACAAGCAGCAATAGCCAAGTCCTTTAGGTTAGGCTTATTGTCAATAAATATTGAAAGGAAATGGCTGATATTACTGAAACAGCAACAGCAGGTTAGAAAATAATATGAAGCCAAGACTAATCCAGAATCTGAGATGCATAATTTCTAACCACTGTACCTCATGGGAACCTGAATTTCATCTATCAGGCTTGAGCAATTTCAGCTCTCAGGAAAGCCAGAGGACTGAGAATTACCCACTTTGTTACATTTTTGAGAATATCTAGTGCGAGATTTTAAAAAATGGACGATGTTTCACTCTGTACTGTCTCAGCAGACCGAGATGTAATGATCATGTTGAATTAAACTGCCTTCTTAATAGACTTTAAAATTAAATTATCATAAGTAATGGATTACATATAATTGAAATATTTTATGACCTCTAAAAAATATGAAGACTAATATCATATATAAAATTGGAATCAGACATAGAATCATAGAATATTTCAAGTTGGAAGGGCCTGAAAGGATTATTGATTCCACCTCCCTGCTCCTCATAGGACTGCACAAAAATAAACCATGTGACTGAGAGTGTTGTCCAGATGCTCCCTGAATTCTGACAGGCTTAGTGCCATGACTACTCCTCTGGGGAACATGTTCCAGTGATCAATCGAAACTGAAAGTGTGTTCTTAACAGCTGTCAGGATGAGCCCTTAGCTTTTTCCATCCTTTAAATTATTTTTATAAGCAGAATGAATTTTATTTGATAATTTCTAGGGTGTACATTCTAGGGGGTCAAACTACAATTCTGGAACATTTTGCTCTGCCTCACAGACAAATATTAGAGAAATTGTAAGGTGCGAACCCTGCTGATTCTTCTCTGTAGTTGTTCTTAAGGCAATTTGGCATTGATCATATTATGATTGCTTTTACACTGATAAAAATGAGATGAAGAATGAAAAATAAAGCTCAGTGTTTATAGAAACTTGGATTATCCCAAGGACAAGGAATGAGAAATGTCTCCTCAGACATCAGATGTCTCCTCATACCTCGTCTATGCCATTTGTCCTCAAAAATAGCAGAATTTACTTATTCTTTTGTTTAACTTTTCCATTTAAATTTATAATGCTGGGTCTGTTAATTTCTTGGTCATGTGAGCTTTTCAGGCAGTTCTTTGTGCTTGGTGAATTAATGTAATGCTATAGAATAGACAAAGTCCAAACTAGTAGTGCACAAGCTGAACATAAACAAGTTATATAACACTGCAATCATTCATTTATTAAAGTAAGTGGAAAATTCAAGGCCTACGTAATCTTTTTGGACAACTGACAGGCAGGTGTGATCAAGAGAACAGAGAATCCAGTGATTGTAAGCAGATAGAGAGACAGGTTTGTCTGGGTGTTTAGAAAGTAAAGGGAGATGGAATTGGGAAAAATGGGAGAGAGCATTGGCTATCCCAGGACAAGGAGAAGTAACAGTGCAGAGATTGCTGAAGGGGTTAGTGGAACAAGCTGCAGCAGTAATAAGTTTCTAGGGAGATTAGGGAGACAGGACCCATTGACAAAGAGTAGAGAGCAAAGCATCTGTGCCAGAGGGAATAGATAAAAGGAAAGGTAAAGTGGGCTTAAAGAACTGCCAGACCATTTCCTACTCTCAATAATCTCCCAGGATATTTGATACAGAAGAGAGAAAGATAACATCAGGCCCTGCACACGTCCCAGCTCAGGTCACTGTTGCATCCCTCCTGTTTGTGGTCCACCTCTCAGCACACCTCTGCCTGGGGTCAGCAAGGGGCAGCTGGCCTCTGCCCCAATGCTGCCACAAGATAGATGATTTTACTGCACCAGGCTTTTCAGTTCCACTTGCTTTCAAACATCCTTACCCTACAGACCAGAAGGTTGCCCATCTTCATCCTTCCCATTGCATGACATGATCTAGGGTAGCAGTGAGCTTGACCATTTTTTAGCGATGTTAAACCAAAGTGAATCAACCCCTAGGCTTTCTCACAGTTCCCATCTTCTGTCACCTGCATATCTTTCTTTGCATCATGTTTTGCCCTGATCTTCCCTCCAGCTTGTTCTACGCATCTCTTTACCCATCACTGCATTTGCTCTCTCATATGCCACAGTCTTTAGAGACAGGCAGCTGGAAACACCCCAGTCAGTCTTTAGAAACATCAGAAAAATAAGAGATGCTCTTCCCATGCTTGGAGCAGCACTGAGGTCAGAACCTGCCCCCAAGAAGCCAAGCACAAAAGTGGTATGGGTCCTAAAGACAACGTGTAAGAATCCAATATAAGATGTCAATTGTTGAAACAGGAATACAAGCGGAGAAGTATCTTCATACTGATGTGAGGCACACACAGACTGGGGAACAAAGCCAGGTCACTTCAAGCTGTATGAAAAGCTCACAACAGGCAATAATTGCCCTCTTCTGGCAGCAGCAGGTGCCTCCAGTGACTATCTAAAACAACAGTAATAGCCCCAACCTTACATGCATGTGGATGGGGCACAATCCTTGCCACTTTGGCCAATTCTGTCCAACTCGGAAGATCTTGACATTCAAACTCCATCTCTCAGCTTCCTTGACATAATCACCCATCCATCATCAGTGTGAGGACACCCTGCTTATGGCATGGAGTCACCTGCTTATCTATAGCTAACATGCCCAAAACCAAGACTCTCACGTTCTCAAAGGATTCAATCCCTCTGCTTCCTGAAGCTGACTGGCCAGCTGCAACAGCAGTGAGTGTAGTCTTCAGGGAAGTGCCCAGCAACAGCACAGATGTGAGACCAGTACACTCTGCTTCTAAATCTTCAATACCAACAGTAGTGGTGGTGTCATAGTCCCGTTTGGATAAGGGGATGGGCAGGATTACATGTACCTGAAAGCTGGTCTGCTACCTTCTCCCAACAAACCTTTACTTGTGCAATATTATTTTATGTGGCACTCAAGTATTCTTGCAAGCAGATGCAACAAAAATACAGGTGCAGATCAACTCACGATGCCCAGTTTTTGAGGGGTGATTCTGCTTTATCATTTCCTTCATATTAGAATGGTGCTAGCCACACTTGTAATTAAAGACATGTTTATCTTACAGTATTGCTAAGGAAGAGATCAAAGACACGTGGAGGACCTGGGTGTCATGGAAATGTCTTGCTTTGGACCATAATAATCTTCCTGTCCATTTGCTGAACCCTAACAAAATACTCTTATCTATGGGTTGGGCAGTGTTGCATAGGGAATACCACAGGTGCAAACATACTTATACAAACACTTTGTAATCACATGGCAGTTATTGACACTAGATATTTTTTAACACAAATGAACTGTCAACAAAGCCATTTCTATAGTGGGCATAATTTCTGATGAAAATCAATCTCTTTGTTTCACTCGGTGGGGTTTTGTTTCTCTTCTTCTGTTTCACAAATATGCTGGTTCTTATTCCCTGAGTGCTTATCATCCCTTGTGCGCAAGATTTGGTCAAAGGACTTTTGAAATTTCATGTATGTAATCAATCAGTTAATCTACTTACAGACATTTTCCAACAAATCCAGGAATTACATAAGAACTGATTTCCACTGCTGAAATAATGCTGGTTGCATCTAGAATTTCCATATGACTTGTTCTTCTTTCAACCAAGCCAAGTTGTCATGTACAGTTTGAAGCCTGTTAATACCCCTGCTCAATTCTAAATATATGTAGTATTTTAAGTGTTTTATGATAGAAGTTTTTAACAAAAGCTTGTGTATTTTTGTTAGCAGCTCACCTGCTTTATATTTGTGTCTCCGTGCAAGTTTTGTGGGTAAACACGTTTGGAGACTTTTTTAAAATTATTTTTATTTTTGTAATTGCTTCTTATGACTCCTTGGCCTCTGAGTCTTGACTCAGCTGTAGGGAGGATGCTCAGAATTCACCTGATATGGAGAAGCATATGAGGGAAGAGGAATGCAAACCGAGACCAAACTACTCATGCCCCAGGCTCTCCAGACCAGATAAATCCTTAAAGTGTGACATACACTGAGTACTTAGATGTACAAATACAACAGTTGCTGCAGAGATGGCTGATTAAAAAACCCAAAAAAAACCCAAAAAAAACCCCAAACAAACAAACAAAAAACCACAAGAACACCTCAGCAGGAACAATAAGCACACTATGCTTCTTGCATAATAGCTGAGTGGTTTGAGCATTTTGTGGAAGAGGAGAAATTGTCCCTATTCCAAGACTCCATTGCACTTATTAGTCCATACTTCATCCTGTTCTTCTCTAGTCTAAAAACCATAGATTCTTCAGGGAATATGGATTTGAACACTGTTGCCTCATTCCCATGAACTTAGATGCTAGGCTAAAAAGCCCTCAGACTTTTCTTTACTGTGTTCCTGGGTGTCACCTCCTTAAAGCCACTGTGGCAAACATAATTTTTTTTCCCAGTGAGACCATTTTCTTGAAAAGTGAATTATCTGAAAAACAGTGAGAAGGACCAAAAGCCATTCCCCTTCATGGTAAAATGCTGTAGCATGGTTCTGTTAGAAAAGGTTGGTCTTAGAAAAATCTACTGTCTATCTTCCCTAGTGTTACTGAAGAACAGTATGTCCCATCAGATGACTGCCCACAGCAGAGGAGCCTGCACTCAGTCCCTGGGACTTTCTACTGTGTAGCTTGCAGACACCTCTCCCTTTGGCAAAGTTTCTTTCCCCTTCTAAGTAACTGACCCTCCCCAAGCTACTACGAAGGCTGTCTAAGAGCTTACTGCTCTGTCTAGTCCTGCTATGCTCAAGTGCCCAATATTAGGCGAGATGATGTCTAGTTTGAGGGTACCTAAAATTACTCTTCTTGCATAGAGGAAGAAAAAAAAAAAAGTATGACAAAAAAAAAAAAACAAACAAAAAAAACAAACAAAAAACCAAAACAACAAACAAACCCAAAAAAAACCAAAAACCCCAAACCAAAAAAACCCAGAAAATGCAGCCTGCTAAAATTGTCTGCAGATGCAAAACCCCCTACCACGAATTCCAGATGCAATCCCAACTGACTGTTTCCCAGTGCTGCCTATTACTGTGAGCAACTCCTTACTGAACCTGAAAGCTCCTCAGGCATTTAACTATATTCACCCACACATGTTAAGGAGATCCTGTTCTGGGAAGATAGGCACTTATCTCCTGCCTCAAGTCCCAATACAATCCAGCTTAGGAAGACAGGCCTTTAAATTCCTTTTAGAAGCGTGAAAAATTAGCAGCAGTCAGAATTATGTCTGGGTTTTTCTGACATGGGCCATCAGCTTCCACATAGGTGCATAAGGCTGAGAGCATCACTTGAGCTAAGCACAGGATTGCAAGTGTACATTTTAGCATTAGAGAGGGACTGATGAGTCGCTGACATCTTACATGACTGCCCCAACTATTACACCACGCTGGGGCAGAAAGCATCAACCTCTCCTACTGTGTCTGTATATGAGGAGTTGGCTTCAGTTATCATCTCAAGAGAAAAAAACAACAAAAGGGGAACAAACTCACTTGTGAAAAGATGTATCGTACAGGAGACAAGAAAAACAAAGCATAACCTTGTAACTCTTCACCCTGTGCTAGAGAGAATCTGGACTGCTAGGCCAGCCTTGGGTTTGTCTTTGTCTTCTCTGATATGGCCCTGTGCCTCATGTGTTCCAGGCTGCAGAGGTGCTCAGCTGCAACACCTACCATCCACACTACCCGATCATGCCATTCTGCTGGGAAGTTGGAGCTCAGGGCTTAATTAGAGTCTAAAAACTCATCACCCACTTCCTTTCTTACAAGTTTTTGCATCTTTATGCAAAATGTGGGTGGAAGCACTGTGATCTCATTAACGTCAGTCCTGCAGTAGGGATAGAGAGGCTGGATCCTGTGTCGATGGAGTGTTAGGAGTGTTTCAGTTGAGTTTCCAAGAGGATATCAGTGCTTTAGCTGCAGGCTGGCTTTGCCCACTGGCACTGTGAGTTCACTTGCAGTCAGTGGAAAGAAGAAGGCACTTTAAGTGCCTCAAAGAAAGCTGTCATTTTCTGCAGGTCTTCAGAAGCGCCTCTCTGCGTCCTCTGCCCATACAGCAAAGCTGAGGAATTAATATTGCTCCTTTTGTCCCTTCCAGGGCTAAGACACCAAAAATTTCATTGAGGTAATAATGTCTCAGTGAGGTATCTAAAGCAGATGGATGAGATTCCAGCCTGAATACTTGAGGCTTTGCAGTAAAATGATTGCAAGAAAAAAACCCCAAAGTGTCAATAAGAAGATGCAGGCTGTTGAAAACCAAAGAAAAGAAAGTATTGATTAAAACGAGGATGTATTAGAAGACTATTTGAAAAAGAATCAAAGACTACAGTCTTTTGTAATTACTTTCATTCCTCCTCCATGCCCATAAGCCTTTAGAAAAAAAAATTCCTTATCTTTTCTGTGATGCTGTACTCATGAACCATGGAGGGCTGAAAATCATTGTAATACACTGAGGAAAAGTATAGTGTCCAATAAGACTGTAATGTTAACACATCAGTTTTCCCTCAGTCTAATTCCTTGGATAGCACTGTCTGAAAAAAGACAGAGAATTTATTGCAGTAGCTTGAATATGCATCAATTGATTTTATTATACTAGAAAACCTGAGAAAGTATGGTTTATTTATATACAGATTGTGTAAATACACTGTAGGCAAGTTTCACAGTTTAATGTTGAAAGGGCTTTCATTAATGCTGTAGTTCTGAGAAAAGAATGTAAAGCAACATAAAAGAGCCAAGATTTGATTTTTACTGAGATAAGTTGAAAGAATAATTCACCTTTAGTCAACGTGTTTCTTCTTTCATGTTGTTTTATATGTTGCTCTTTCTACTTAACTCCATGCATGGTTGCAAAAAATATACATTAAGAATGAATCCCTCATTGATGTGACTTAATGATGTCTATCATTTATGTTTGCCTAATTCTCTGTGTTAATAAAAAAAAATCACCAGAGATCCATAAAATTAAATGGTTGGTTTTGTCCTGGAGCAACCACACACTATGCTTTTACTTTATGTGTATTTCTGACAAAAGACATGAAGTCAATTCTGCTGAGCAATGTAATCTGACACTGAAAAAAAGGTTATTAATTATATTGTTTTTTAGAAAGTATGGAGTGGGTTTTTTTTAAAGGCTAGGAGATTACACTTCAAATACACTTCCAGAACTTTGTATGGTTTCTCATCTTTCTCAGAGACAAAACGTTACCTAAAGATTTGAAACTGAATATAAGGGCCAACGTCTCCCGTTGTGCAATGACTGAGTTTTGGTTTGTATCGATACTGAGGCTCATCTACACTTTTGAAAACCCACCGGTTCTGTGAATGAAAACCACGGCATCAGGGCCAGGCTCTGTTTCCTGTAGCCGAAACCAGCCACCTACCAGAAGAACTGGCAGACAGGACCCACTTCTCTTCCCCGAGTACTCAGACTAAGTACTCAAACTAAGGCGGAGGATTGAAAACTGACAACACGAAACTTTCGAGATATAGCATGCGATATACCGGTTATCACTGTAAAGAAGGTATTTGTCAGACAGGTGTAAAATTCCGGCTCCAGAGGTAGGAAGGCTCCGTACACTGAGCTACACTTGGAGAAATCGGTACCTGCAACTGATACCTCGAGAGGAGTGAGCCTGAAGGATGCCCGAGGTGAGAGGGGCCGTGGCCAGACCCAGCGACGCCGTGGGAGTCCGCAGCAGCCCCTCATTTGTGCCAGAGCGAAGGGAAATGGTGAGGCAACCCCAGGGAGCGCTTTCAGCCACGGGATCCTGAAGCAACTCCGTGTGCCTCACTCCGCCTAGGCACTGACTCCTTGCAGCTGTCACAGACCTGGAAGCAAGAGTCTCTGCGCCCCGACCCCGGCGGCCTCACCGGGCGGGCTGTCACACTGCCACCGCCTCCCCCCGCGCTGCTGCGTCGCGCACGCCGCCCCTCTCCGTCTCCCCCTGTCCAGCTGCTCGGGCGTCCCGGCGGGGGCTGAGCCGCCGCGCCGTCGCTGCTGTCGCCGCCGAGGCCGGTCCGCCCGCCGCCGCCCCTTCGCTTCCCTTCCCCCGCCACCGCACATGCCCAGAAGGGCGGGAGCCGCGGCGAGCCCGGGCGCTGCTGTGACAGCGGCGGCGCTTTCCCTTCCGTGGGTGGGTGGGGGCCGCGCCGCGCCCCCCGGCCCGGCCCGGCCCGGCCCGGCGGAAACACCGCGCCGGCCGCCTGCTCGTCCAGTGCCTTCCCTGCCGCGCCCCGAGTCTGCTGCCGCTGCGGGGCGGGAGGCGGCCATGTCGCTATTGTCTGCGCTGGTGCCCTTGCTCCGGGTGTACTGCATCGGCCTCCGCGTCATCTTGCACCAGCTGCGCCGCCGCTTCCAGCCGCGCTGCGCCCCGGCCTCAGGTGAGCACCGCAGCCGGCGCCGCGGGGCGGGGCGGCTCTGGGCTGGGGGGCGGCAGCCCCCGCCGCGGAAAGGGGAAAGTTTGCCGCGCCTCCCCCCACCCACCACGGGCAGGCGGCAGTTCCGGGGCCCTGGGGCCGAGACCGCGCGGCCCAGCCGGGAGCAGCCGGACAGTGAAGGGAAGGGGAGAACAGGACAGGGCAGCCGCGACCTTGGCGCCCGGGCCGTGCCGCATCCCCCGCAGCGGGGCAGGGGCTGAGGCACCGCGGCGGCTCCGGCACGGGCGCCGCCGCCGGACTCCTCCCCTGCTCCCCTTCGCCGGCGGAGCAGGACCCGTAGCGTCTCCCGAGGGCAGCGGCCCCGGGGTGCTGCGACTGGCGGGGCGACCTCTCCGCCCCCGCCGCACCCCGCCCTCGCTCCGGGCGCCAGGCCCCGGCCCCACCGCCCCGTCCGGCCCCCGGGCCGCG